>DWEB01000142.1:0-10406 GCA_018245775.1 Pyrrhopyge zenodorus | reverse complement strand
CCGGTGAAACGTGGGAGTGTAGTAATATACTCCTCTGTCTACCTCTTCGGGGGTTACAGGCAAGAAGTTACTTTTTTCTTATTTTTTTGGTTATTCGAAATTGAACATTAAGCGTTTCTACACCAGAGCATGGAGATGGTCGTTTCTAATATGCATGTGGACCGGAAACCACATTTTTCTTTTCACTTGTTTGTTTTTGTTATTGTTTATGTTCATAATGAAACACAAGTTATTCTTATAACAATTGTTTCATTGTACAAATGGTGCAAATAGGCAGTAGCGATGCTATTAAAACAAATAGTATTTAAATTTATGTAGGTATAGCCTATTCTAACATAAAAACAATCACAGTTTCATGAATACCACAATAACGTGAATTATGTCTTTACAAATTTACTTTTTTTTCGCTCCCGACCCTTTTTTTATCGTTCTATTGGTTCCACGGGTCTCCTCTCAGAATGAGAGGGTAAAGGCCATAGCCTACCACGCTGGCCAAGGGTGGGTTGCCAGACTACACACGTCTTAGATAACAATTTTTGTTATAAACTCTAAGGTGTACAGGTTTCCTCTTATAAATTTACTTAAATATATTTAATTCGTTGTTTCTTTTAATACCGTAAAGTAACACTATACCAACATTGGACACGAAAACCGAGTTAAATCAATTAAAAACACACAAGCGTTCATTGAATGCACGGCTCACTTTCCGATGTTTAACTTTCGTGCTTTTCAATACGTGGAATAAAAAATAAAATACCAGTTCCGTACCACTGATGTATAGCTAGTGTAAACATACCTACATTTTCCGTTTAATGTTAGGCAAGTCGAGGGTCGGTCGAATAAGGGTCGAACGGTAGACATCAACCGGTCTTTTTACAAGTATTTTTACACGAACGCTGCTTACACGATAAAGCTATCAATATTTACGTAGTAAGCGAGGAGCCGTACACTTCGCGTGAAAAGGGTACACCGCCCCGGGATGGACCGGTGGAATAAAGTCCAATGTCGAGATCTTTCGCGAAATAAACTGCGCCGGTGTGCGACCGTAGCGGTTCCGGTTCAAATCACTAACTACATAGTTCTACTTGAATATTGGTTTTAATAAATAAGTGTATTTCTATGTAAGCATTTGTATTGGAGTATAAAATAATTATTAACGTATCGTCCCGCGTGTATTCCCGCAAGGGGTGGTCAGAGGAGTGTAGGACGCCCTCTTTTCACCATGTTATGTTATACATCCTATGTACCAGGGGGTGAGCCTAATGAAAAACATTAACTAGTTTTACTTCCTTCATGTGTAATCATCATCAAATTATAATTCAAATATCATTTATTCCATACCACTTCGGTAAATGCATCATCAGCATCACCAGCCTAGTATAGTCCACTTCGGACATAGGCCTCCACGAGAGGCTATGCCCATAATCCCCACACTGGACATGTGTAATACACAGAGAGTAATAAAAATTAACTTTTTTATGTGAAAACAGTAACTAACGAGTCATGCTACGGCGCAATGCTACCGCAATCACCCCTAAAAGAACGACGGAAACTAGACTGATCGTAACAATACTCAAGATAGTAAATGATAGTAGGAGTTCAATTAATAGTAGTCAATAGTTATTTAGACATATACATAACTCACAATGTCTGCGAACATTCTAATCTACCAAAGATGTTTCTGTGTTTTATTGAGGACACAGAGTTCGAATCGTAGACGGAAAGGCATATAAATAATCAATTTTTATATCTCGTTCAGGCTTAGATATCTGCTCTTGTATGTGTCTATGATATATTCAATAAGGGAATTTGTATTGTGGAAATAGTTTAGTAGGAAGTGTCGGGATCTATCATTTTTGAAATCATCGTTCTATTTGACATCATCAAAGGTGCCATCTTCATATCAATGTTTCAATAACTTCGGATAGATCATTTGGTGAACGGAATATATGTTTGAAGGCCAACATATTAGTGACTTCGGGTCTGGTTACCGTTATACGAAATGAAATATAGCTCTTTGTACCGCAAAATTCATTCGGGAACAATAGCTGATGATAAAATAAGATGATATGGCCGCAGCTTTACGGCGCATGGGCGCTATCTGACGCACAGCCACTTCTGCCAACAAAAGTGTAACTCAATTATGAGAATGTGAACGGGCACAGCGAATATTAATTGACAGCGTCATTGTTCTACCGTATGTCGTCAGTAAACATTTTTTTTTATTTACTGCTGAAAAATTATACCTAACGGTATTGTATCACATGTGCGAATGATCATAGAAAAATTTAAAAGATGATTAGGAAAGTCGTCGTTAAAAGTACTATTGAAGTGATAATCTACTAAAATGCATAGTACACTATTAAATATAGATTGCACTGATTTGCATTGATAACTGTCAAATCGTTAGATCGTTTGGTATTTGAATACAGTTGCATGGGTATTCGTTGTATGCGTTAATGAGAGTGCAGCATTACATTTTACAGACAAAGGCAAGAAAATGGCTCGGCCTTTTTTTAAGGTAGCCGACACGTCTCGAACCAGATAAAAAACCATAAATTCTCTCGGTAGCGAAGCGTATACGTACATTCATAGCCGGGGACGAGAACCGGTCGCGCCCGGCGCTCCTGATCGTCATATAATTGGTTCAAACTCTGATCAATACACATTTTACTTTCCCCCTCATTTATTAGGTTGGATTTCAAAAAGCAATACATGAGAGACGATCCATTCTTTAATAATTGTCGGCTCGAAATGAATTCTTGTGTTCCGTAATAACACGCTGTTCACGTTAATATGAAATGGTAGAAAAAGAGATGGAGAAATGTCAGGAAGAACCGAGTCGTATAAACGATTTATTGAACGATATATACAGGGGCCGTTTTGATCTCTATTGTTACACGTTATATCAACTTAAATATGTTTTGATTCGCTTCAAATAACGAAGAGTGAAAAGACAAGCTTAGGGTTTCATATATAACTAGTGGTGCCCCGCGGTTTCACCCGCGTTAAATTTACTTTTAAAACATTTTCAAGAATACGTTAATCCTTATTACATCAGCTATCTGCCAGTGACAATTCTGTCAAACTCGGTCCAGCTGATTCAGAGATTAGCCGAAACAAACAGACCGACAGACACACAAACTTTGTAAAAAATGTTATTTTGATATATGTACCTTGTATATGCATTTAGAAAAAAAAACGGTTATTATAATATTACAAACAAACACTCCAATTTTATATACATAGGTATTAGTATAGATACGATACAATACCTACACCTATTTGTTGTTCCACTGTTCGATGCGAAACCCTTTCAGGATGTGGAGCGAGGGTTATGTTCGTAATTTGCCAGGAAAATGTAGTATTAAAACTGAGCCTCTCTACACCTTTCCAATCCATGGTCTCTCATGTCTGTGGTATTGGCTGAACAAAAGTGCTCAGATATGCTGGATGTGTTAAGTGCATGGGGTAAACACAAATACAAGCGCACTTACCCGTCTGCCTCCCCCTTGAACAAACGGAAAGGGTAACCGATCGAAGGAAGTAGGTACATCATCAGCAAAATGTACCTAAACTAAACAAAATGTACAGAAACACTTCCACTCTAAACTACGCCATGGGACGAGGAATTTAATAATTTTTCTCCAAAAAATGTTGCATGTTATGCTTTGACCCTCTCCACCTTCTATTTTGTTTAATTATAAAACCCAAATTCAGGTACCAATTTTTGGGAATCGTCCTTTTTCGTTTTACTTCTAACGTGTAATTATTATCCATCCGCACCCAAGGAAAGGAATCCTGCCCGGGGCAAAATTGAAAGGTAGGCGTGTGATATTATCATTATTTTACGCCCGACAGTCGTTATTATTTGAATTTGGAATATAGTTATTTCAAGTTATGTAGGTAGGTACTCTTCAACTATCTTCACTTTCCAATACATGTTGCAAACGATTTCTAGGTCTACCTCGTTGGTCAAGTGGTTTCGAGCGCGACTGCCGATGGAGAGATTATTTGATATATTATTAGATTTTTCTAATTTATATTTTCTTCTAGTAGTGGATCGGAGTATATATTAGTGCCCTATATATGGCAATAGGCTCACTACCTACTCCATAATGAGACCTAAAAGTAACTGGTGACACGTGAAGACATTCCTCTGCGTACCTCTTTGGGGATTACAGGCGTGATGTTACTTTACTTCGTTACTTTTGATTTCAAAGCCACAATTAGAATAAATTTATCTCGATGTCGGAAGCTGTTTTCAGAGTTCCACTACGGAACCTCTATCTAGTTTGAAGACCTTATGAAGCAACCTCAACCTATTTTCGCTTATGGGTCATAGCTTATTAG
Organism: Pyrrhopyge zenodorus; assembly: GCA_018245775.1. Lineage (NCBI taxonomy): Eukaryota > Metazoa > Arthropoda > Insecta > Lepidoptera > Hesperiidae > Pyrrhopyge > Pyrrhopyge zenodorus. Next base: position 6,053 of record DWEB01000142.1, on the reverse strand, counting down.
AGCCACCCGGCACCCGACCAGCACCGCCTCGCTTCGAGCGGTTAAGTATTTTGTATGGATTAAGTGAATATGCGCTCATTGATCAACGCCGTAACGTCACCGGGTCGCCTCGCTCGCAAGCGGGCCGCGCGCGGACTTCGGGTGGACCACTCGGTGACAACTCGCTGTTCCCACGCTTGCCTCGAGTGGACCACGCGTTGCCAACGCAAGGCTCCCGAGTGGACCGCGCATCGCCCGCGAATGATACACTCGATATTCACACTTTTATTTTCTTTATCATCAAGCGCGAGAGACAAAATTTGGCATTACGAAAAACACGTGTAGGTACACCTAGTGGAAATGACAACAGACTACTCGAAAAGTCATGGACCAAGCGATGTTCACTCGTTAGGGACGCGACGTTCACTCGTTGACCACGCGACGTTCACTCGTCGACCACGCGACGTTCACTCGTTGGCCACACGAGGTTCACTGGTTGACCTCGCGACGTTCACAAGTAACAACACGTCGTCCATCCGTGGACCACCTGCCGACAACGAGTTGACGCCGAACGACGAGGCGGTACTGGTCGGGTGCCAGATGACTCTAATGAGCTATGACCCTATATGTCATCAAAATATCAACAGAAATCAGACGACCAACATTCCTTAAATACTGTTACAGGACTAAATTAAAATGAATAAAACTGAACGGCGAGTTTAAAGTAGCTAAAGCTTTCCCGCTTCAATTAATTATTATGTTAATCAATTCAGAATTCATAAAAGCACTTTGGAAGCTTTCCTGGAGTGTTTGTGTTAGCATCTATAACAATCCTAGGATTTATGTACAGAGATAAATATAATATTGACATATTGCTTAGTCAAATCGATAATCGCATAGTTTTACTTTTCTTACGGATGTATCTATTTCGTCGAACCTTCGCGCCTCTAATCCTCGAAGAGGTATGCAGCGGAGCGTAGTGCACTCCGAGGATTCACCAGTTATGTTTATTTTCCAGAGTGGAATAGGTGGGGAGCCTGCCATAAATCTAGACTGCGAGTTCTACTAGAAATGTCAAATTGAAAGTTGATCAATCCAACAGTACCCGACCCCAGGATCGAAAATAGGACTAAGAGGAGAATCGAACCAAGGAAGCAGTATATGTATCTATTTACTAATTATTATCGTTATCTCCCTTATTTTTTAAATTGTTTTATTTATAACTGGGTTTGATGAATATCGAACTTAATACTTAAAGACATTCTTTTTAAGTTCAACAGGGGTGGAGGTGGCAATATAAAAACATATATTAAATATATCATCCTTATTATATTCTTATTGCGGGTATGTTACACCAAAGTTCAGAGCAACTAAGATTTCATACGTAGGCTCTCTGCTTGGATCGACTCTGGACCTTAAAAAATATATATCGAACGCGGTAACTACGAAAGATAATATACAAGAAATCTCTTGGAAACGACACCAATCGTGACTTTAATTACTTTTAATTGTACATATAGAAACCAACGGAAATATACACTCAAGTGAAAACGTAATGAAGGCTCACGAGCCGAGTCACAGTTAGCGAAGAGCAAGGTTAATAATTATTCCATTGAAGCTCGATGTTGTCTCGATAAACTTTGCGTAGCAACTACTTAATATTCATGACGTCTCTTTGATAATACTTGTTCACACTAATTACAAATACTAGACCGTCGTTAGAACTTAACCACGTCGCAGTCCCGAGAGTCCCAGTTTAGAGATATCCAAATTAACAATATTATGCGTCTAACCTCAATCAGTCCCTGAGGCGCAATTACACTTGCCGTCCTTTTTAAGGTTGTATATTCCTTTTCTCAATGCGTTTCATTAGAAACACTCCAACAATAACAGAGGGTAATTTCAACACTATAGATTGGTTTGATTTTGATATAAAATCAGAAACGCTTTTCTAACTAAGAAAACAAATCATAACTAATGATAAGTTTTCACTTTACGTGTATGATTGCAAAGATAGTCGTAGGAATTCATTATTTATTAAAAATTGCATTTATTCTCATGATTCTAGCATGTTGAAAATCAAACTATTCAGATGTGGCTAACAGCGAGAACATATTTTATTTGGCGTTTAGTTACGCACGCTTTGGTAGTGCTTGAAAACGCCAAATATGTACTAGATATGACTAAATATTCCCTATGTTCGCTTATCGCTCTCCTGGAAGCTAAGCCTGAGCGGGATTTGTTTGCGGATGAATGGCAGGTGATATTGTGAGCATGTTGGAAGTTCTGTGAATTAGAAGTTTGGCATTTTACTGACGTAATTGGTTTCGATCGTGTCAATTGAAGTAAACGAATAAATAAATAGATTTTTTTTCCTCCCGACCCTTTTATCGTTCCACTGCTGGGCATTGGTCTCGTCTCAGAATGAGAGGCTTAAGGCCATAGTCTGCCACGCTGGCCAAGTGCGGGTTGGCAGACTACACACATCTTAAAAAAATATAGAAATAAATAAATGTTAGAAACTAAATAGTTCCTTGTAATAAGTCAGTAATAAGTCAGCCCGCAGTTGCGGAGCTCGGCGATTTCGTTCAAATTACCGGGGCGACACGCTTTCCCTAACAACTTCTTGTTACTCGACCTCGCCGATAGTTTGGGCGTATTCCAAATATACGATTTATGTTTAAACCCACGATAGCTCCTAAGGGAGGTGCGCTAACTCCTTAAGACGGAAACAACATTTGGTACGAGATAGGATTATAAAATAGACACACAGGATTAAATAGACGAAGATAGATAATGAAAGGAGAAATGAATTTCCATTTTGATGGTATTTTTATCGATACATTGTTGGAACTTCTAAAAAAATTATTATTAACGTTATCTCGACTCTAATTAGTTATTAAGTGAAATGCCTTAATTAAAGATAGAGTAAACACAAGGAGTACAAATGATAAAGGTACTAAATTTTATGCCAGATTAAATACGTTTTTATAACACAATTCCATTGAACGTGAAGAATAAGGATCCATTAACAGTCCGCAACATTAACAATCGGGCCAATGTTAGACCCATTCGAACCCTAATCCGCCGAGTTGGGGAATGGAACAGAATGGGCGCGCGCGATAAACGGATTAAAATTTACAAAATTTATTGCCAACCCTAGAATTATTCACGCGTGTTAGGTCCTTTAGTTGTCAGAGATTAGGAGCCTTCAGAACAATGGATGTTATATACATATATGGACCATATACTTTAATAATCCTCTTTTCATAAAGCGGATAATACAAAATTTTAGTTATGGAGAGTGATAAAGAATAATTAATGAAACTTTTTAATATTGTTTATAATAGTGGGAGCAAACTGCTTATCGCCAAGCAGAGAATACCGAACTATGCTATATAAAACATATGTATAATGGTTATACGAAATCAACAAAGCATACAACTATTCTAGCGATAGAACTTTAAAGTCCAACATGCTTGTCCACATTGTATCCGTAGTAGCGTAGAAGTTTCTCGAATACCTGTGTAGAAACGAATCAGGCCATTGGTAGTAATATGTACAGACCTTGGAAATAGAAATGTCTATATCGCAATATCTGTCTTTAAAGCAATAACTTTACAAATGATTAAAATAATCGAGTAGAGAAAGGATATTTGATAAGTATTAACCCGATCTAATGATATAATCTTCACTTTACGATAGATTATTATAATTCTTTTCTATTATGACCGCTTGCCTCGTTGATCGCATTGGCTGCAAGCACGACTGCCGATCATGAGGCTTGAGTTCCAATCCCTGGTCAGATACCTACTATTAGATTTCTCTCATTTAGATTTTTCTAGTAGTGGCTCGGAGTCTGGATTTGTGTCCGATATATGGCAATACGCTCACCACCTGCTCCATAATGGGATGCAAATATAACTGGCGAAACGTAGAAGTATACTATATACTACACTCCTCTGTCTACCTATTCGGGGGTTATAAGCGTGATGTTACGTTTTCTTTTCTATTATTCGAAACAATCGTGATTAGAATAAGCGTCCAAAAGCTTGAATACAAATTTAAGTTACTTTAATAAAATAACAATGTATTACTTACCGAAAAGTCTAGATTTAAATTACTTATTCAAGTCGCGTACTATATTACGTCATTCGGGCCCGAAGTGATCGTGCGCCGGTCGGAGTAGCCAATTTAGATGGTCTAGGCTTCAAAGGAAATTAGTAGGGTTTGTCGCGGAAGGGTCACAAAGGCCACAAGCTTGGCAATATGTGAGTGGTTTTAGTAATGTACATAATACAAACGCTCTTTGAATTGGACGAGCTTGGGCTATTTTTGGAACGTTTTTGAATGTATTGTTGTAAGCTTAAGGGAAAATCTGTAATATCTTTTGTATATGTAATAGCTGAATTAGGCACAGACGATGTTTAGACAAATGCTTTTTTACAGTTTCGGTAACAGTTTTGAGGTTATGTTTATTGTATTTTTTTTCTTTTCGCTTAATCTTTTCAATCCATGAATTCTAAGTCTAGCCAAGTTTCTAGGTCTGATAAGTAAAATCTGTAAATAGTACAGATATATTATACGTGTGACGCGTAATTACTTTTCATATCAAGTAAAATATTGCTGTGTGATATCCATAGAGCAAGGAGCAAAGGATCTTTTAGCGCAGGATTTAAAGTTCAATTTGCTGTGAATAAGATGCATCTGCTTCTGTTATTAGGCAGGCGACCACAACGCGATTTTGTATCAGACACATTTTCACTGCATCGCCTATATGCATACGTATTCTGAGGGTAAATTACTACGTTGAAGCAATTATAGAATTTGTCATATACACAATAAAGTCCCAAATCGTGTGCAAAATCAAACACATTCCCTTTCGTCCCAGGATAACTAGTGGGAACGAGGGATGTGCTGCATATTTTAGGTGTTTTATTAAAAACATTACTTTTGTGATTTTATAAATAAATATCACAGATCAAGTAATCAAACACAACTGTGAAATGACGAGTGAAGCGTAAAATGTTTTAAAAACCTCATTTTTCGTCTAAACTTCTTCAAAGAAAGTTATACTATCAAAGTAAAGTTAGGAAAAGAACTTTACTAGTCAGCGTACATCGCTAGTTTCTACCTACACATATGAGTAAATACTACATTCTGTAACGCTTTTTTCTTACGTGACGTGTTTTTCCGTCATCTCGCTCTAAGCCGTGCTCTAAGCGCTATAAGCCGCGTAAAAGAACTTCGTTCCAATAATATCTAATCACAAACTACCAACAAATATAATTTCCTGTTCTAGTGTTCTACATAGTATCCGCTCATAGTACATAGTAGCTACATAGTAGCTCATTTAATAAAGTACGATATATCATATGCAAACCCATTATTTATCCAGTCTGCACATCCCTAGCAGTCGCCGGACAGTAATAGCGACAATTAGCGGCCGTGTGCCGGTGTTCACGTCGTTACCGCGACAGCATATTGGGGCAACATCGAGATGCGCCCGCACCCAGTCGACAACACAACTACGATACCACTAGAAACAACAGCGTACAATGTGTACACGACATTGCAGTAGATAGTGAGCTCAAACGTGAGTGTCGATAGGCGAAATAGATGTGAGATTTTAAGTGTACGTATAACTTTAGTGGAGATGATGTTACATATAATACCACCATGCATGATGCAAAAGGATTTCGACAGGCCCGTTGGCGTAGTGGTTAATGTACCTGACTGTGGCGCCGGGGTCGTGGGTTCGATTCCCACCCCGATTTAATATTTGTGTAATGAGCACAAGTATTTGTTCTGTATCTGGATGTAAAAAAAGTATATATTTATACTCAGATGTGTAGTGTATCAGCCACCTAGTTACCATAACACAAGCTCTCTTGATGCTTACTTTGGGATCAGGTTGCCACGTGTGCAGATGTCCGAAAATATTAGTATTATTATTAAAAAATAATAATACTAATATTAAAAAATATTAATACTACCGACTGCCTCGGTGGTCGAGTGGTTGCAAGTGCGACCGCCGATCGAGAGGTCCCGGGTTCGATTCCCGGGTCGAGCAC
>DWEB01000141.1:0-10414 GCA_018245775.1 Pyrrhopyge zenodorus | reverse complement strand
GTTTTCGGACTCCCGGTGGAGGTGACATGGCGAGACATTTGTACCTCACGTAATTAGCCGATCTCCGTGAGACATGGCCATACCAACGAAATAATATTGAAACTGTCTCTTTGAAATAAAAAATTATGCGGACTATATATACATGTCCAGCAGTGGACTGACATAGGCTGATGATGAAGATGGTATATGATAGTACATGATGAATATAGAATCCCGTTATAGATTTTTAAACATAGAGATATTTGGCAGTCTGTGCTTTCTGCCTATCCTATAAAAAGGCTCGGCATGATATTACCATAGTAGTATATAATTAATATGATTTTCCGTGCTTTCAGATTGTATCTTCTCCATGTGGCTGTCCAGATAGCTTTTCTATGGTGGTTCATCAACTTCGTATATTATAGAGTAATGAAGCTTTTTTAAACATCCAATTACTAATGTAATAAATGGAATATCTAAATATTTTGGTATAATATAGACAATTGTTATATGGGCAAAAGTTGTGTTATTTTTCATCATATTAAATTATAAGTATTATTTTAGATTATATTGAAATATCTGCCGGAGAAATTCAATAACGACTAAGTAACTTTAGTAATTTTAATGCAAAAGTACCGAGAGATATTTCTCTGAGACAATCTCTCAATTTCCCGCATGCGTACGTACGTATAGAATTCCTAAAGCCGGTATATTACCTACTACTAAAAATAGCCAGTACTAGAAATTTAAAATTAGAATACCCAATAGTATTTAAATTTAAATTCTATTCTGCGGATCCAGAACCTCTCAATCAGCAGTCGCGCTTGCAACTATTCGATCAACAAAGCAGTGACGACTCAAAGACATCTCCAATAATTCAACTGTAATAGCATAGCATCTATTCAAATACATCTACTCGAGTTCGAATTTTAAATATGTCGCTTTATAATTGAATTGCCAATAGTCGTATCTTGTATTGTACGTAAAAAGTTTATATCGCATAGCATTACATTAAAACAAAGAATTCAGTAAGAAACAGGATTTTTTTAGGAGTTTATTATTATTTATATATATTATTATTTATAAGCCAATGATTTCAATTTATTTTAAAGGATGTCAGGCTAATGGCATGTATAAGAATGCCAGGCGACCTACTGTTCACTGCTGGACCCATCTCCTGGGGTCGTTCTGCCAGATTTAACGAGTGTACACGGCTCTATCGGAAAATTGGTTCTTCTTCGTATGTGGCGGTTATGCGGCTCACCTTGGCAACGGAAGGTTTATTTTATTTGTTAGGTAAAGTTTCTGGATGGAGAGTAAGGAGTCTTTGCAACCGGCGTGCATGAATGAAGAGATTGCTATCTTAGTGCTGGATGGATATCTCAGCGCTCTCCTTCTGCCTCGTAAAGGGCCTGGCGTGAAGAGATAAAATAATTATGATTCTAGGGTCAACTGCGGGTGTGCTCAATGCTTAATAATAAAAACGGGACTCATTGCTTAACAATGAAACAATAAAAAAAAACGAACGAAAAAATGTTAACTCCTTAGTGATTCAATGTCATAGCCAATTTGAATACAATACGAGTATAAATTAATAGACTATTAAACATGGCGTGACACACACGCACTCACACACGTATTATTCCTGAACATGAAACATCGCGAGGAAACCTGTACATCTTTGAGTTATCCAAGATATCAAAAAGAACAGGTAAAGTCTGCACTTGGGCAACGTGGTAGACTATGGCGTTAACCCTCTCATTCTGAGAGGAGATCCGTGTCTCGAAGTGGCACGGGTTGGAAAAAAGACCATAGCAAACAAGCAAGTAGCAATCTCGTGTCGGCATTGAGTCTATTACATCTACAAACTAACCCAAACAGACCAGGAAAAATCCTGTAATCCCCGAAGAGGTAGGCAGAGGAGTGTAGTACTACACTCCCACGTTTCTGCAGTTAGGTTTAGGTCCCATTAAGGAATAGGTGGTGAGCCTCCTCCAAGACACCGGGTACAAATCAATCTCCGTACCACTACTAGAAAATCTATGTTAGAAAATTCCAATAAATCCCGAAACATGATTTGAACCAATGACTTCTCGATCAGCAGTCCCACTTGCAACCAACACGTTACGTATTAATACAAAAAAAACTGTCAAAACATGTGTCAAATCAATTTTTTCATTTTATTTATTTGTTTTTTTTGGCATGGCTTTTAGTGTCTTACAATTTGAAATTTATATTAACAAAGTCCACATAAATGCTACCTTTGTAGGCATCTAAATAATTATAATATTAATAAGCAATCTGAACAAGAACATGTTCTATTAAATTAATGTTACCAAAGTAGTTAATTGATACAAACTAAATAAAATAATTTTCAAAGACAAATATCAGTTACACAGTCATTTTAATACACAGAAATCAAAATGTCTGACTGGAGTTAGAGTACTGGCCAGTGTTAGAGGACTTTATGTCATTGACCTTAACGGCGTTCACAATTTCACTAAGTATCGTGACGAGTCCTAGCTGGAGTACCGCTTGGATAAGTGGTGGTAGGTACAAATGAGGATCAGTACACGGCTGGAAACCGCGGTCTGAACCCCCCCTAACTCCCCAGCCCTCCACGAGAAACAGTACAATAAGTTGTACCCCTAATCCTGTGAGCGCCAGCGCTTACTATAAGACTCGGACCGAGGCACAAGGCGCACTCAGCGTTTTGAACGAGAATAAGACGAATGAGGGTGGTTTCGTGAGAGGACTACGCACGTCATGTAATCCCCGAAGAGGTATGGAGAAGAGCGTCGTACACTCCCACGTTTCACTAGTTGCGTTTAAGTCTCATTGTGAACTAAGTGGTGAGCCTATTGCCATAATATATATCGGGCACAAATCTAGACTCCGATCTACTACTGGGAGTTTTTAGGTTAGTAAAACCCAATTATACTTTATCCGATCCGCGAATTGAACCCAGAATCTATTGATCAGCAGACTTTAATCCCTAGACCAAAGAGGCAGTCAATATGTAGATTTTATAATTTGCTGTATTTTTTTATTAATTATCGACATTGTCATAGACTACCAACTCGCGCGGACTCTAGGGCCGACGCCACGCGTAGGTCTGGTCGTACAGCAGTTCACTGGCAGTTTCCTGAAATAAAGATTATTTATTTACTTAAAAGTTACACCAACAAAGTATACTACCAACACTATCGCACATTATAATATACTGTTACAACTATGAAAAATAATCCAGGCGTAAACCACACAAAACGAACACTAACTATTGCTAGCATTTAAAAAGATGCTAAATGCATACTACTGTTTGCCCGCGACTTCGCTCGCGCAGAAGTCAATATTACAATGTATATTTAGTTACTTTACGAGGTTACCAATTTCCTTTCAAACTATCAACCATCATTTTAACAGTTTTAGGAAGGAATTTCGAAAAACTTATAAAAAATTCGTCGGTTTGAAATTTATACACCTAATTTTAAATTCATGATTTCGGTCTCTATAGAGAATTTGTGTTTACCTACAGATTTTTGGAAATTATAAAACAAATGTATTTATTAGGTTCTGAAATTCTTTCCTTAACAGCGTAAATTAAGCAATGAAAGTTTGTATGGAAATTCATCCGTTCGGAAGTTGCACACCTGGAAGTTTAGATTACTATTTTCGGTGAACAAAAGTATATGTACATATATGATCTATCGTAATATCGATATAAGGTATCGTAATATTGATATTATTGAGGAACTGTAACATTTATATTATAAAATTGCGCGCGAGCGCAGCTGCGGACAAATGACAATTGATTAATGAATGCTATTTTAAAATGTCACATAATATAGGCAGATTACGGTATGGCGCGGTCTGCCCTAGACACTAGACATAGCTAAATGCCCTGGCCGCCTATGGACAGCGGCGTAGGCGATGCGAGAAGCAGTGCTCTGCAATACCCAACCTGAATGCCTAGCGTAGGGATATAAGGCGTAACTCTGAAGGGGAGGCCTACGTCCAGCAGTGGACTGCAGTAGGCTGGTGATAATGATGATGACGATGATATAACACTGAGACATATACATACATATTATTATATGAGAATAGATCTAAGTGCCTACGTCTGTACTTTTCAAATGTTTTCAAACTAGTTCTATATATCAGGTGAAGAAACTTATAAGAATTGCAATCTGATAACTTACTTGACCACGAATTATTTGATACTTACAGCCAACTTCTAGAAAGATAGGAAATAGCATAGTAACTAATAGAATAGGTAACTCTAATTTGTGAGGGACCCTCACGATAATAATAATTTTGACACTTTGACATTGTAACATTTTGACAGGCCCGTTGGCGCAGTGGTTAGTGAACCTGACTGTTGCGCCGGTGGTCGTGGGTTCGAATCACACCCAGAATAAATATTGTTGATGAACACAAATATTTTTTCTGTGTCTGGGTGTAAAAAAAACAAGCAAGTATATATTTAAATGTATATGTGTAGTTTATCAGCCGCCTGGTTAGCATTACAAGCTCTCTTGATGCTTACTTTGGGATCAGGTGGCCGTGTGTGCAGATGTCCCAAGATATTATTATTATTAAAAATCTTTGTAGAAAAAATACTACAATGAAAGCAAAGTAGAAGTTATATGGAAGAGAAATGTAAATCACATACTTCATCACAATCACAAACTATGAATGTGTTTTATCGACTAGTCTTATATCGGTTTTCAACCAGTTGATTCTAAGAACGTTTTACCTTGGGTGCGTCTTCTGTAATCTTCTGTAACATCATTCAAGTAAAGGTATGGCCTTAAGCTGCCACGCTGGTCAAATAAAAGTTGGCAGACGCACGGCAGACACGCCTAAGAGCACATTCTGGGGAATTAAACTGTGTAGGTTTCCTTACGATGTTTTTCTTCAAAGTTACATCAAGTGACATTTGAAGCCCGCACATATTATTATAGAGAAAGCGATGCGCGCCAGTATACAAATCACTGGATTCTAATTTCGGGGAGGCCAAATTCTAAAACATTAGATAATCACCCTTGTAACAGTGCTTTTAATATTACGTTTAATGAGAGTCCATTCAGAATTTCACTCTAGAGTTTGCGAGACCATTATCGTGAGTGTGTCACCCACTTATTGTATATTTTATTATTCAAAACATATGATTTATTTTTCTTAAGGCATGTTTCAGTAACAAAAAGACATACATTCAACAACCCAATTTGTAATCACAAAAGTTTTCGTGTTGTTAAAGTTTTGAGCAAAAGTAATAAGCAAAATATTTCTCAGCTTTTCCGAACAAATGAAGTAACCGTAAATTTTCATATTTATAGCGGATAAGGTAGCATCGGTAGGTAATAAATGCGTTATCTCGTAGGTGTAGGGTTGCCAGCCCCCAAATGTAAGTATCCTCTTACTTTCATTTGATATAAATATATTGGGACAAGCGCTTTACAAGCAGTTAAAAAAACGTTTTGCGTATATATTGTGATGTAGAATTTGTAGGAGTACAGATTTAAACAGCCATGAAAGGAAACAGAAAAGTATAAAAAAATGTAGGTCCTTTTATTTACGTAACATCTCGTCTGTAATCACCGAAGAGGTAGGCAGAGGAGTGTAGTACACGCCAAGGTTTCACCAGTTACGTTTACGTATCACAATGGAATAGCTGGTGAGTCTATTGTCATACACTGGGCACGAATCTACAGCCCAAACCATTACTAGAAATCCTGTTAGAAAAATCCCTTAGTACCTACCCGACCTGGGATTTAAACCCAGCACCTGTCGATCGGCAGTCCCACTCGACCACTCGATATATAATTATTTGATTATATAAAATAAGTATTTAAACCTAAATTATTATTTGTGCCTTATTAAATTGGATGCGTTGGACATTAAAGTGTGCATTTCAAAACTCTCTTGAAAACGAAAGCAAAAATGAAATTCGTCGCTAGTTGAATCATCTTGACTTCACTATAATGTTTAAAATGTCCGCAGCAGATTTAATTTCATGGTTATACTATTAAAATCTGATTGTTTCTTTTATGTTCGACAGTGAATGTAGTAAAACTGATTCCACTTTTGTAAATTAAGAAATTGCGCTATATTTTTTTCTAAAGACCAAGCGACAGAACAATGTAATGCAGGTATGTACATAGAGATAGAGATATTTGGCACTCCGTGCTCTCTGCCTGCCCCGTAACGGACCTGGCGTGAGGATATGTACGTATCTATGTACGATATGCGTTATATTAACGTAGAATTTAAAGTTAACGATTACTTACTTCTTGGAATATTTGAAAGCATTCAAATGTTTGGACCCGGTATTCTGTAATAGTCCGTATAAGAATTTATAACACCATAGAAGAATTGCCTTAGATGCCAAAGAAGGACTACCTTGTTGGTAGTGTTGGTAGCAAGCGCTGGTCCTGGGTTCGATTCCCGAGTCAGGTACTATTAGATATTTCTTATTTAGATTTTCTAGTAGTGGCTCGGAGTCTGGATTTCTACTCGATATATAGCAATAGGCTGACCACCTACTCCATAGTGGGACCTGATGTCGTAACTGGTGAAACGTAGGAGTGTAACACTACACTCCTCAGCCTACCTCTCCGGGGCTTACAGGCTGTTACATTCATAAAAGTGTTTATAGATGTACCTAATTTATTTGAAGAAGCTCTACTCATAAAAATCCCTCTAACAAGCTGATTGGTAGCAGTAAACAACAAAGGGACGGCGGCGCTGGAGCTCTATCTTCAGAAAGGCTTTAAAAAGTCTGATGTGTTAAGATAGTAAGTTAATTGATGTATATGATAACATCAGATCATCAGCCTGTCTCAGATCACTGCTGGAGTATATATGATGTAGGACTTTTCTGATCGGTTTTTGAATTGAATATAGCATATAGAAATATTGTAATGGTTAATCTGTTACATTTGAGCTGTTTAATTATTAAGCTCCAAATGCTATTTGAATGTAAAGTTTGAAGTTGAATTTAGATCTATCAATTGACTCGATAAATGGAATTAATGAATTTTGTGATTCCAATATAGAGAGCGTTTAATTTGAAAATTAATATGTTATTTTGTTCTGTTTGTTTTATAAATTCGTTTTACTACACATTTAAAACAGTTCACTGATTAGTTATATGAATTCTGTTTTGTTATGTTACTATTTATAGGATGTCAATTTTGACTGCATATTTATGTGGTTTATATTGGTATGTTATAGATAGCCCTTTGTTAAAGGATGTGTCTTTGATGTATCGAGAGGATTGTCTCAAGGGAGCAAAGATGCCTTTGTTATCGCTATAGTGGAAGATTTCACACAATCCTTTCTAAATCTTACAAAAAAGAGTGTTCAACTCGGTGACCATTACCGAGTTGGTTAGTTAATATCTAGAAATTTGTACATGATTTTTCTATTCATTCATTCGGTCAAACGTTTATTCTCCTATTAGGTTCTTATTTAGTTGAATTCGTTGTTTGAATTCGTTTTCTTATTCCTTCATTCTTCCTTTTTCATTCGTTTCGTTCGTTTATTAATTAATTGATTTAAATCAAACGTGCTATAATTTACCATTGGACATATGTTTTAATGCGATACAACACTAAATTGCTTTACACAGGTAATTCATGACAATACTTTATAATTACCGTGCTTAATATTAATAAAACACGAGCGGTGGTTTACTAAAGACTAAAATATACTTTTTATTAATACATAGACAAGGTAGATTTACATAGATTATAGCAGAATGGCGCTATAGGTTTAACAGAATTATTTTTATACTAATTTTAACAAATATGACGCTTGTTGGACGAGTGGTTGTAAGCGCGACTGTCGATCGAGAGGTCCTAGGTTCAAATCCCGACTTGGGTGCTATTGTTTGTTCTAAGTTAGATTATGTAGTAGAAATATCTAATATAGTGGCTCGGAGTCAGTATTTGTGTCCGGCGTATGGCAATGGGCTCACTACTTAATCCATAGTGGGACGTAAATGCAACTGGTGAAACGTGGGAGTGTACTACAATCATCAGTCTCAGGGATTATAGGCGTGATGTTACGTTGTTAGGTAAATTTCAATTAAATTTTTCGTTTATTCTAGATCTAGTGTCCTCCGGCGAGTATGCTAAACACATGCTTATTTCGTTCAAGACATGATTATTGCTTTATATCAAAGATAACTTACTAAATTTCAAGCATCAAATATATAAATTGCTTATTACATATTAGGGCTTGTATGTCCCGTAAATTCAAGGAGCTTATGAGCCTTAAGCACTCAGTGTCAAGTCTAACCGCCTTCAGGCTTTCGACGAACATGTGAAGACTTGTAATACAGCCAGACATATGATTACGAACCGAATACTATGCCAATGGAATTGGAAAATTAATAATATCATGTGACCAATATCATTATATTATAGCTATCATGTAAGCGTAAAGGATTCATCTTATACTGATACCAAAATAAAAAGGACTGTATTAAATAACGTAACACTAAAACATGTCTGGAAATACGTGAACAAATTTGCGGTACGACATTTTAAACTAGTCACGATGTAGTGTAACTAAACAAACAGCAAACCAAACAGATACTGGGGTGTTCGTAATCAATATGCAGTGCGGATGCATTTATCTGTGGTGCCTACTGTACCAACACAGCTAGGACGGAAGCCGATTCCAAAGCTAGGACTGATACCGCTTGAATATTCAATGAGTGATTTCAGGAATTAACCTTGCTTGCTTGCGATATTTAGGTTTCAGCAACGATCTATATTTTATATTTAAATTCATGAAAGTAGGGTAGACAAACATTTATTAATGTCGTACTTTAAAGTGTAATTACAGAAACGTTTTCCTCGCAGTGGCTGCTAAATTACATATGTGCCCGCTTTTAATTTTTTCTGTCAGAAAAGTGTTGCATTAAATATATATATAATTATGTATGTTCTGAACGAAATAATTAATGAGGGTATTAAAGATAATTTATTAATTTATTTATTCTTTATTGTATACCAAAATAGGCAATACAAAGGGCGAACTTAATGCCTAGTGGCATTCTCCACCAGTCAACCCTTCCAGAACAGTAACAGTTGAAAACCTTAGTGCATAATAATAATGCACGGTCAGAATAAATAGTAAGGTAAAATAAACGTTATATCACGGCTGTAATCCACGAAAAGTTAGGCAGAGTGTAGTAAACTCCCACGTTAACTAGTTACATTTAGGTCCAATTAGGGAAAAAATGGTGAGCCTATTGTCATATACCGGTCACAAATCCAGATTCCGAGACACTACTAGTAAATCCAAAATAGAAAAACCTAATAGTACCCGACCCGGGATTTGAACACAGGACTTCTCGATCGGCAGTCGCGCTTGCAACCACCACGACTACCACTCATAAGTCAAGTTAAAGCAGTTATTAGTTAAATAGAACTATGTGGTAGGTAATTATTTAAACTACAATCTTTATCACAAATTGATCATTATGAGTGATTGTAGTTACGTAAACGTTAAGTAATTTCAGAACTTAAATAAGTATGAGACGTACTGTTCAATCTCAGCTCGTAACTCGGCTCTGCTCGCTACACAGTGCCATCGCAGTTAATAATAAAAATTTGTCCTGACCCCTTTATCGTTCTCCTGTCGGAGACAGGTCTCCTCTCAGAATGAGAGCCATAGTCTGCTACGCTAGCCAAGTGGCGTTTGGCGGACTCCAGGCGCCTTAGAGAACATTTGTTATAACAATAAAAAAACCAAACATACGTAACGTCACGCCTGTTTTTCATAAGAGGCAGGCAGTTGAGTGTAGTACACTACCACGTTTCACCAGTTACTTTTAGGTATCATTATGGAGTGGGTGATGAGTATATTTCCATACACCGGGCGTGAATCCAGAATCGGAGTCTCTACTAGAAATTCTAAGTTAGAAAAATCATTTGCGATCAAAAATATATTTTTTATCTTAATATATAATAATATGGTAATAGGTATTGGTTCATAAATCAATATAGGAATTAGAAAATGCAGTTTCGTATCACAACTTTTCAAAAGTATTATACGTGTAAATAAATAATTGACTGCTTCGTTGGTCGAGTTGGTTGCAAGCCCGACTACCGATCCTAGAATCGATTCCCGGGTCGATTATAATTTTTCTAATTTAGATTTTCTAGTAGTGGCACGTAGTCTGGATTTATGCGAGATATATGGCAATAGGCTCACCACTTACTCCATAATGGGACCTAAATGAAACTGATGAAACGTGGGAGTGTAGTACTACATTCCTCTGCCTACCTCTTTGGGGATTACAGGCGTGATGTAACCTTATTATATAAATAGCTTTATAAGGTTCAACTGCAGAGAAATATTTGAACAGGTAAGATTTGAAAAAAAATTCACTTATAAACGCATCATTTTACCATTTACA
>DWEB01000140.1:0-10417 GCA_018245775.1 Pyrrhopyge zenodorus | reverse complement strand
TGTAGAATCGAAAAGCAATTACGTTTCATTCTCCGATATCGAAACGAAAATATTCCGAATCCCTCTAACATTTCTTTGTGCATGTTTCGAGAGCAGCTGAGCTCTTTATGACATTTTTATTACATGCTTTTTGCGAGCGGAAACATTTGTACATAATGTCGTGTGAAATGGCGTTTTCATGTGCATTTATAATGTTATAAAGATCTGAGAGAATGATAATGTTACTCGTGTTACAGCTTCAATTATATCATTTTCTTACATGTAGAAGTTAAAGTTAAATTTTAGTACATTTGTTGGTATAGCAACAGTTTATATGAGCTGCCATGATAAATTTCTACTGTTATTAAATTTTTCTACTGTTATTGATGATAGGATGTTGAAGTGATAGTCATTCTCAAGATCATTAGTGACTATGGAGCTATCTGGAACATGGAATTAATTTTTATCATAGCGAATTATCCCAGTTGTAACTTGGACACAATTATATTTTAGCTAGTGAGCTCCACGAAATGCCTGTTAAGTTTCTTTTAGATTTAATCACAAAACTATCCCATCAAATAGCAACGAGAAATGGTCTCTAATCGAAGGCCACAAGACATTCTGATCCTAATTATCTAGTACGTGCACACGAGTGTATCGATTAATCATTAGGCGTTCTTGTTTGCGAGATCAAACGTATTAGGTCAAAAATAGGTCATTACCGGTAACTGAATATGAGGGCGCGAGGGTGGTAGGTCGGGTGTCAAGGATTTAAGGGATAATTAGTTATAACAACATTGTGAACAGCGTTTTAGTACAATGGATTTAATATCTTATGATATAAGATAGGTATGTATTAACTGTCTACATTTATTCATCGTACATAGAAGAAATGATTCGATTACATTAACTATTTCAAATCGTAATGTATCTAATACTAAAAGTCATCATTTTGAAGTTAAACTCGTTCATGATAATGAATCCACAAGAGAATTTAATAGGTTTACTCGTAGTATTAAAAGTGCGTTAAGTTCCAAAATATCAAATCAAATACGTTTTTGATGTTCACTTGAAAATATTAATGTCTTACAATCGTTGTATAAATTAATAGAGCTTTGACTGTCTTTTAATATTTACCTATGTCTAGTATACAGTTTAATATGAAATACCGAAAGCGAATTCCGTCACAAAGTTCGTAGAGTCAAGAACTTCGTTTGAAGTTGTGAATCCACAGAATCGGTCAGGATTATGGTTGGAACTTGTTAAGTTATTTACCTTTGTGATGAAAACGAACAGAGAGATTTGATAAAGACTGTTTAAAATCATTAATACTATTTAACTCACTAATAAATTATTAATTAAGTGCATATGCCGAGTAGATCAGATACTGGCTGATTTGTGAATCAGAAGTTTCCTAAGCCGGCATCCGTGTATGAGGCACATGGTGGGATAATTATTTCAGATAACGAATGATTCACTTCGATCATTGATTGATTAGACTGACATGTTGATTGAGTGACTACTGAATCGTACTGATTATCTAGAGATCGCGGGTTCGTTTTTCTAATCAGGACAAATACTTGTGTGACGGGCACGAGTGTTCGTCACGAGTCTGATAGTAAAATTACCTATTAAAGTATGTTTTTGCTTTACGTATGTCACCGATGACTTATATATATTACGCAAGATTGCGAACACCCAAAAAATTATAAACTGTACAAACCATTTGGAATTGAACACATTATTTTGATATAATCTCTCGATGACAAAACGATAAATTCTGAACGAACCTTCACTTAATGGTAGAGTTAACAATCTGTTCGATTTTATCACCCGAACTTCACGTCACACTTGTCGCCGTAAGACCCCTCTGTTTAGTTTGGAATCAGAGGGCTTTGTGTGAATTATCCTAAGGAAATATTGATGAAAGGACTCGAAATGATTTACGACAATTATCTATATTTCTATTCTTTTGCCCTGGAGTAATATAGCGAAATGTGGAGGTCAAGCTTAGCCTAGATGCGAAAGAAGACTGACCAGATCATTAGGTAGAAGATATTCATTCAATACAAGCCCACGCTTGGGCCTGAACATTTCAAAACTTTCCTTATACGCCAATGTATTTAGAACGTCCACGTAAAAAGTAACATCATGCCTGTAATCCCTAAAGAGGCAGGCAGAGGAGTGTAGTACTACACTCCCATGTTTCACCAGTTACTTTTAGGTCCTATTATGGAGTAGGTGGTGAGCCTATTGCCATATATCGGGAACTAATCCAGACTCCGAAACACGACTAGTAAATCTAAATTAAAAAAATCTAATATTACTCAACCCGGGAATCGAACCCAGGAACTCTCGATCGGCAGTCGTGCTCGCAACCACTCGATCAATCATGACTAAAATAATATGACAATATTCTCCTAATACTACCTGGGCTTTTAGATAACTCAAAGAATTTAATTTTGATTCATCATTTCTTCCGCACTCTTTCATTTTCTCAATGAAATCTTCATCTGTTGCAATGTTTTGTTTTTCATCCTTAGTACAATTATTTAGTTTTCCAAATACATCATTTATTAAATCTAATTTATTGTCAGAATTTCTGTTGCTATCACAACAACAACAAATATGGTCTGTACATCTACATAAATGTTCTTCATTCCGCGCGTTATATTCAAGATTCTACAAACACATGCAATTTTGATATTTAAAATTCGTACCAAACCTAAATGACAAAGTAAATATGTGAACTGGTTTTTCTACCTTTGTTCTTTTAAATTCATGTGAGTAAATTTCAGTCTCATTGCATTCATCGTTAAGGTTATTCAAAATATGTAAATTTGTTTTAGGCTTACAATTATAATTTTCATCAAGCAGACCATTCATCCATTGATTTTCATTTAGAAAATTATATATTCTATATGTTTTTGCCAGTTCTATATCCTTTTTAATTGCATTGGCAGTGGCTTTTGTTTTGTTGATATTGTCTATATATTTCTTTCTCCGTTTGAAATTACTGGCATGTTTTAAATATGGTAACTGTCTATTCGTTAACTTTTCGTGTGAGTTGCTTTTTCTTTTGAAAAAAACTTTCCAACACATAAAATAAACTGATAAAATTTTCTTACATTTCTTCAAATCAACACATAGATGGCGTTTATTTTTTATTTTCTTTTTTGGCTTCTTTTGATTTTTCCCTTTAGCTACTTGAATGTCTTCATTACCAGGAGAACAATTTATTCTTATACCGTCGTTGACACAAAAGTTTTCATTATTTGTACTTCCTTTCCTTGTCTTTTCTCGTGACGGTGAGTGATTTAATTTATTTCTCGTAAGATTTCTATAATTTTCACATTTTACACTTAAAGTGACATTTTCATAAAGTCTATTTCTTTTACAGCTCTTTGATCTAATACTTGAAATTTTTTTGATGTGCTTTTTATTAGATTTAACTATTTCTCTTCTTAAGAAGTTCCTAAATATACTTATGTTTGGTGATACCGTATATGATAAAATTGGTTTTATCTTCTTTCGCATGGCATAAAATAATGCTGTCGTGCGTTTTTGATAATACTTTTGTGATTTTATACGTTTGGTTTTGTATGTTTGGCATCGAATCTTTAATTTTGAGTGATATATTTCTTTTTTGTTTTGTGATAGTGTTATTATATAGGAATTTTTACTTCTTGGGACCTTATTTGTAGGTTTTAAATTTGGATCGCTTATTATATTTTTTTCATGAGTTTGATTAAAAGTACCATAATCATCCTTACAAAGCTTGTAAAAATTAGATAGGCTGTTGTCCTTTGCAGAAATATTCTTTTTCATAAAATGTAGAGGTACATCCAAACGCTCTTCATTGCAGAAAACATTTTCGTATACGTATCCAATAGTAACTTCGTTCTTTGGAGCTGAGAAATATGTAAAATCTAACATATCTCCTTGTATAAACTTGCTGTCAATATTTTCATTTTCGAAATCGTCATCTGATATATCTAAAAGTGGAGTTTTATCCTGATTGTTGTTTATTTTATTTGCAAAATTATATCCCGGGTTACTTGAATTCGGATATCTCATGTTTCGAAGAAGACTATCTTGTTCCGTGCAATTATATGATTTGTTGGATGTAAACTAAAGGATAAAGAAAATTGACATATTTACATATTTGTTTTTATTAATTTTGAAGCTGGCAAATGTTTCAATTGTGTACATATTTGCATATATTACATGGAAATAACAAACTGGGTAATAGAGCATACATGTTACTAATTGAGAGGATAATGGTATTATATTCATAGCTAATTTCGTACTACTTACAAAGCAATTGGGTCTCGGGTGCAGATTCGTTACATCACAATCGGATAGACTTCTACTGTCGTCTGTGTCGTCAGATGACCCTCTTAAAAAAATTGTTGTAACAGAAAATATATTACGAAATTTTCACGCCTGTTCATTGCGGATATTTGAAAAAAGTTGTCTATGGCAAGCAGCGGTAAATATAATTGATCATTGCTATTTTTGTTTCATTATTGACTGATGCTTTAAAAATATAATTTGTAATTAAACGACAACAAAAAATTACCTATGGGTACTTATATTATATGCATTGATATTAAATTTGTTTTAACGCCATCAATTATAGCCAAGACATATTTTAATACATTAAAATTAATTTTTACTTGTACAGAAACATCCGGTTAGGTAACACATTTAATATGCCACTCCTGGTATTATGGTTTTTACATTCATTTTAAAAGCGCTTAGGGAAGGAGCTATATACATATTATAAAAATTACATTTAACAATTATGTCTCTCTCGCATTATCGTCGAATTGTCGGTCAAATGAAACCATACAAAAATGGGGGAGCATTTTTGTACAATTTCATTTTACCGACCAAAACCCGATAAATAATATATTTAAATGTCTTTTTGTGGCAAATATATTGGAAACAATCGCGCAGAATCAAATTACTTACTTCTCTAAACTAATATCACTGAAATCTCCATAGTCTGCAGGATTCAAGCAGATGGTGCACAGTCGACCAATATCAGAATAGCAACTGGCACAAAACGCACCGGGACAATTTTGCGTTGAACACCTGTACAAATGAAATTAATGTACAATTCCTTTAAGTGCAAAACTGCGTTCATACAGGAGATTAGTGGTGACACATTATTTTTGTTAATATATCCCTGTAAAGGATTAATTTCATAACAGTTAAAAAGTCTAGTTAATCCCCGTCAGGGCGAAGAAAGAATTCATCCCCCGACCCCTTGTCTGGATACAGGGTGTCGTAAGATGCGACTGAACCTGGCGCGTGCAGATTGCCTATTGGGAGCAATGTAGGCGATGCAAAAAGCCGTGCTTTGCGATGCCCAACCCGCATGTCCAGCGTGGGGATTATGGGTAAATAACTCTTAGAGGAGACCCGTGTCGAGCAGTAGACTTAGACACGCTGTTTATTATGATGATGATGATAAAGATGTTCCGTGTAAATACCCATAAAGAGTACAACTTCCTTGGTAACAATGAAAATTTTAAATGCCAATATCGAACTTCATCTCACCAATAAAATATTGTTATTTTAAATATAATTTTTTTTCATTATAAACATTATGCCTCTATAATGTTTATAGAGGCATAATGAGGCGAATACTGTCTCATCATATATTTTTGAACAATACTGTTTGCCTTCATCGTAACTACATAGAGATTCTTATGAAATTCAGCCAACATATACCGACAAAAATAGAAAATATTCGATATCATAGTTGGTTTACCTGGCAAGTTCTGTATTGGGATCACTTTCAACTTCCTTCGCATTGCATAGCAAGCATTGAGGTTCTTGTGGAGTGATTCCCAAGATGAATCTTAGCCACCGTGAACTGTAATATAGTTTTAATTATAATTATGTTAGATTAGCAACTTACTAATAGGGAAAAGTTGATCGAGGATGCGGAGATTTTTACATGGCGACGAATTCCGAATTAATTTGCGTCTAGCCGAGGACAGGGTGCGATGACGCTCTTTGGGGGAGGCCTATGTCCAGCAATGGACTGATGATGATGATGATGATGTTGTTGTTGTTGTTGATGATGATGATGATGTCGAATTCCGATGCCAGAGCGCATTCTCGATCCAGGAGCTGTGGTCGGCTTCAGAGATAGAGGTCAGCAGCGTCGCTGGAGACGGCCTACTTGTTGATGCCTACTTTCTTGGCAAGCGTGACATGTACAATGACTTGCAGAGACGACAATTGTTGTCTACTACATCTAAAAATCCTGTGCATTTAATTGGCGCACTTTATTTCATGACATTGCTTATTCATTTATTTCATTTAATAAAACGGCAAGAAAAACACTTACTATAATGTAACAATATCATAAAACGAACACTGAAAATAACATAATAACAAAAACTGCAACAAATTCAAGCATACACCACACATTCCGTTCACAATAACCCAGGTATTCTGATTCTGATAAAATCTTATTCCATTTTTCCGCAAACAAGTCACAATTTTACGATCCATCTAAACGAGCATTAAGCATAGTGAGAGTTGGCGATATTGGATTCCGGCGTCGGAAATAAGTAGTTGTTAGGAGCAGAGAGTCGTCTACATATTCCTTCATTAATATTAGAGGCATCTATTGTTCCTCTAAGGATAGTGCACATAGAACTAACTGGTCGCTACCCTCTAAGCTAAGGAATTATAACCAAGGCACCCTAGTATAAATTGTGTGGGATACATATAAGAATAACAACATAACAAAACGATTTAACCTACAAAGCATTTGTAGTGTACAAATTATATTATTTAATGTACAGTTGAATGTCTCCTAAAGAAATATTTGTATCAGATTAATAACAAGAATTTAAACATTTTTGCTTATCTACAGTATTGTGTACATAATAAAATCAATGAACTTATACAACATAATATAAAAAGTATATTTATTGTAACTCATAGAAATTTTCCAAATTTAACTCACGGTACATGGGTATTGAGCCAATGTCGGAATGTGAGGTTTTCTTTCGGTAGATATTTATATTTCCTGTGAAGTTTCCTTCTAGCGAATTTCATAAAACTTCCTGAAAATAATATAATACGTTTCAAAAAAACTATAGGTACATCACCCCTAGATTTAGTACAGGTGATATCAACTCTTCAATCAATGGCATTATCCAAAGTAACCAAAATAAACATTTTGATATTATGTTCTAAAGTTATTTGGAATGCCCCGCTAATCTGTAAAGAAGTGCATTATCATTTGCCACTGCTGGAAATTAAATATTGCCGACTCGTTATAGAAAAGTGTACTGAAAAACGAAGATCCGGTACCGTGAAATTGGGATCGTATTCGGAAGACTATTTCTTTGTTATTGGAATTAGCGTGTCGCTAAACAAGTTTCCAATCATACTGAATTGAAAAGGATAGACACAGAAATAGATAAACACGCAAAGTCTAAATGACCGGTCTTACATTCAGCTCAAATTCTATGTAGCGTGAGACAGAGATTGTTTTTTAGCATGTAGACGAAGCTACAACCCTTACAGAACCTTATTAACACCAATTTATCACACGGTTCAGGATACTACAAATTTGTGCTCAGTAGATAATAAGTGGGTAATACAGGTGTTCACTCAGTTGATCCTGAACAACATTTTCCACCAACGAAAGAAACGAATACTATATTTTACAATGTATAACTAAACCTAAATCAGGAAAATAATGACAAACTAAATTGCACACCGTACCTCTAGTTCTGAGAATGTGGTCGTATAGCCACAATGCGCGTGTTCTCGCGCGCTCTGGCCGATAGTGGCCCATGATCAGATGACGCAGCCGGAGGCCGTACGGCTCGAACAGCGCAAAGAACCATAGGAGAATTATTAAGACACCTAAGAATAAGAAAAAGTGACTATTTCATAGACTTTAATCTTGGTTCTTTGGTGTTGGATCCCGACTTTACCGATAAATGTTCTCATCCTGCTCCGTGTTGGGGCGGAGAAAGAATACATTCCCCAACCACAGTGCCGGGATCCAGGGTGTCGTGAGAGGCGACTAAACATTGTATACCTATTTTGTTATTTTTTCATATACCGGTTTCTCTAACATGCTCGAATCATTTTAGCATGCCATATCCCACGGTAACAGCAATGCTTTTTTTCAGAAAAAGCGTCTGCCTTGTAGCTGTATTACGAACATGGTCGGCAAAGAGTTAATAGCTCACTTGGTTTGATCTCATTTAAAGATAACGTTGCAAGATTAAATAATATTCTGGAGAAAAATAAAACTTTTATACTAGAGGGCAATTTATTTAATAACATACCAATTTGCGCATATCTCTTCAAATCTGGTGGGTAAGGATCAGGGAGACAGGATAACGTCGACGGCTGTGCTGACAGTGGAATAGTCAGAGCTCTGAAGATTGATCGCAACATATCTGCTATAAAACCTGTTCCCGTTAGAATTACACCTGCATCTCGTGGACCAGCTGGATAAACGTAAAATTGTTCAATTCTATAAATATCAAAACACACAAAAAGGAAGAAAATAAACTTGTCACGATTGTATTTGGAAAGCTTCAGTCTCTGCCTATCGCTGTGCAAAATGTACGTGACTATTTGTATTTATTTGACCTAGCGATACCTAGACCACGCAGTTTTTGAATAAAGGGGTCAGGTACAATATATAGAACTTATAGACTTTTCCTTACGTGGCAAATTCGTTTGTCGCTGCCCGTGATAACGTATGGTCATCAGCACCCAGTACAAACTGTAATCAGCTACCATGTGTATCATCAGCTTGAATGTTGTGATCGTCATGAACACCATAGATCGGGTGAGGTGGACTCTTTCTGACGGCACGAGGCGGAATGAAGTCGTCTGGGAAAAATGTATAAGACTATAATGAAACGTCTACGACAACAATATGATATTTCCAGCTTCTCCTGAACGTGACAAAGACCTGTATGTAGGGTCCGTCTTTGATTTCAAAGCAATTTCGCAACCACTGCTTCTATTTATACCGCAGAATACATTAAGCAATGCTACTTTAATTTTATCTACTGTACGAATATAAAGTACTGCTACTGTATCTGTTGTTCATAAAGAGCATTTTACTTAGCCTGGTGTTAGCAAGTCATTTATGTAATAGGTGGCCTTATTTATGATCGTAACAACTAAGGTAAATTGGCTTTAACTAGCCTCTCATACCATTTTACCTACCCAGATCCTCCGTAATCAATCAGGAATAAAGTACATGATAATGATAATAGATTGAAGCAAACTAACAGACCATCGATGTGCTCAAAGTTATCAAACAAAAAAGGTTGGGTCCACTAGCTAGATACATGCAGAGGTAGACCTTATGACGCTTACAGTGACATATTTAGCACGTTCTCTTCTGTTCAAAGGCAGCACAGTTTCCTTTCCCTCCTGTAACCGTTGCAGATCTATATCACGCAACTCTCTGGTGATGTATTTGTTGTCGTAGCGCGAACGTGTTTCAAACATTTGCTGATAGTATTTAGCTCTAAAAGTAGTAGTTAATCGAAATAGTTAAAACGAGGTAGTCAAATGCAATAATTTATTAAAATCAAAAAATTATTACGCTAAAAAGTAGAGAATTAAGGGCAAGGTGAAGCCTTAGGAAGACGTAACAAATATACGTAAAATTTGTTAATGGTCATAAAGAATAACGTTTTCTTAAATTGTATACTTCTTTTTAAGTTTAAGTCTAATAATTTATTTGACTTATTTATTAAAAACTAGTTCCCTTTTACGAATTATTTCAATTCGAAATAATAGACCATCTAGAGTATTAGGTATAATTAGAGAAAATGAACAATTATCAATAGAAGGAAATGAACTCATGGGAACTGTACATTATGCACGTAAACTTCTTTATATTAAAATCCGACCCATTAACTACTAACTAACTGATAGCGAAATTTCGTATAAACCAATGATATATTTTACCTGAAGGACTTTCGAACATTCTATAATACATACACTAACTTGCATGTCTAATATTAGTCGATTTGGAGTTATACAATTACAGCAATGCCGATAGTATATTTTTATGAGAGTGAAGTAGTAAACGAGCGGGTTCCAGTCACGAATGGTCGCTGCAGCATAGGGCATCTATAACCCTACCCTGAATGAGATTGTAGAGACATGCGTATGAATGTCAGATACTTCGGTTAGTATTACGTCTTAACAAAGGGCTTTCTTAGTGTTCAGGGGCGGCTTAACCTATAGTGCTATAGTGCAGGGTGTGCAATGCACACAGGCGCCGCCGTCTCGGGGGGTTGCTAATCGCTACCATTGAAATTTGAAAGACAAAAAAAAAATGTGGATAGCACTAGCTAAAAAAAGCTCATTAGGTATTTTTAAAGTAATTCGCACTTCTGTGTTTATTACCTAAAAA
>DWEB01000139.1:0-10429 GCA_018245775.1 Pyrrhopyge zenodorus | reverse complement strand
TTTCAATCATCCGAACGGCAAGCAATAAAGCCAATATTATTGCGGCAATTGGCAACATCATAATAAATAACATCGGTCTTGCTACACTTTGGTTTTACGCAAGCTCTTATACTTTTGGTGATAGGGGAGTTAAGAACTCGATAGGGGAGTTAGTCTAAGTTGTCTAATCCCGTTAGTAACTGTTCGAGTTCTTCTTCGGATAATTGTGGTGGGTCATGCTTGCTTTTTTCATAGTGTGTGTTAAAATCATTAACAAGAGAATTTTTCTCTTGTAATACATTTTTTACTTTTTTATTAGCAGAATAGTTGTTTTTTACGAATAATTGGTATTCTGCTTTTAGTTTGTCGCTTTCAGCGCAAATTTGTTCGCGGGCTTGTTGATAAGTTAGGCCACTTAAAAAAGGGTTAGTTGCTTGTTCTTTTTCGTATTTGCGTTGAGACACAGTTAAATAATGCAATTCTTTAATTGCGGTGTCGCGGATTGCTTGATAACCCGCTAAGCGATATTTGTTATTATCACACGTATTATAAATTCAATAAGTAAAGAACATATCAAGACCAACCCAAAAGTATTTACCAGTTTTATCAATAAAACACAGTTTTTTTGGCACACAAATAAACTTGTCATAAATTTTGACTTTATAACTATCTTTGCGGGTTGGGTGTTGGCGAACTAATTTTTTCGGTAAGTAAAAATTAGAGACATGTTTTTTCTCATCAAGTTGATTAATCAATTTATAGTTTAAACCATTTATCTCAACAAAGTGATAATTGAGTTGTTCTGCGTGTTGTATTTGTTGCATAATAATATGCTCCTTTCTGCGGTTTTGACCGTATTTTAACCCCATATCAGCGTTGATATTTTCCAAGAATGTAGAATCTCATATTCTTTTGCTTTTTTTCAACGCTAATATCAGGGTTATTTTTTTGTTCTTTTAATATTTAAATAAAAAAATAGGTAGATGACTTTTTTTATCACTCTACCTATACACAAAAATTAAAAAATGTTATAATTTAACCAAGAACCACCACAACTGTGCGGTTCAGGAAAATTATATCAGACCCTACTAATTGGCTTTCTTCGCCGCTTAATAGGTGTATAGAAGAATGACCGGAATATCATTTTTCTTTTTTTATTTAGTTGTGTTTATTTTATCACAAATGTGCGGATAAAATATTTTTTTATCACTCCTTTTGAGTAAAACAAATAAAAAGGGAAATAACAGACCGCTATTTCCACAAACATTATAATAATTGATACAACACATTCTAAGTTAAATAAAATATGTTAAAATTGTCAGTGGAAACACAGTTTGATTAAAAATTGGTGTGTTTCCATTTTTAAATTGTCCTAGCGTTTTTAACGCTAACAATTACATTGTACAACAGATAAATAAATTTATCAAATATTTTGTCAAAAAATAAAAACACCTTTATAAAATAAGGTTTTTTTATTTAAACCTAATTTATAAAGGTGATGTATTTTATATACATCGTTGTTAATATAACATAATTTAATTGATAATATTAAATTCTCTAACACTGTATTCAAGTTCGTTAGTGTTTTTGTTATTTTTGTGAAGATATTTAATTTCAATTGTTTTAGTATCTTTATTAAATACCTTGTTTAAATTATCCGCAGTTTCATTTCAAGTAACACATTTAATATTTTGTCCGTCATCATTTACTCAAAATGAAAACAAGTTGCGTTGGATATTATTTTTATCAGTAATTGTTTTAAACATTGCTTTATCAGCAAAAATTACATCTACCTCTTTTAAAAATAATTGATTATTTTGAAAATTTCTGTACATATAAAAAATTCCTTTCATTAATTAAAGTATTTTGTAATATAAATAATAATTTTTAAACTAATAAAAGAAATTAATAGCATAATAGATTAAATAAAATTAAAATACTTTAATTAATTTTAACTCAGTTATAAGTATTTTAAAATACTTATTCATTAAAATATTGAATTAAATCATCTAAACAAGTTGGGTCAACTTAAATTTTTTTAATAAATAACTTGCCACTAGGAAGAGTGGTTTTAAAATAACATTCTCCGATTTTAAGGGTTTTAAGGTCGTTAGGATGAACAACAAATTCATCCACTGAGCGAACCGAACCCATATCAGCCGTGTTATTTTTAAAATTAATTTGTC
Source organism: Pyrrhopyge zenodorus (assembly GCA_018245775.1). Lineage (NCBI taxonomy): Eukaryota > Metazoa > Arthropoda > Insecta > Lepidoptera > Hesperiidae > Pyrrhopyge > Pyrrhopyge zenodorus. The sequence continues at coordinate 8,264 of DWEB01000139.1, read as the reverse complement.
GCGTTAGTTTTTCAGTTTGTTGGGTACCAAAGACACTAGCAACATATTCCGCGGTGTTCGGGTCTTTAATATTATGACAAACAATAGTGCTAACATTTCCAAAAATAGTGTCTGTTAAATTCATATTGTTTGTTTTTAGATCGTTGATTGTTTGGAAAGATAAGAAACATTGATAATTAAAACTACGCGACTTATTTATCAAGTTTATAATCGTTTCACTAGCAAAAACATTAAACTCATCTAAAATAACATTTATTTTTTGATTAACTGGTTTTAGGGTGGTTAATTCTTTTAAATCTTGGATAATGATTTTACCAACCGAACCCGCAAGTTTAGGATACATCAACGAATTGATACTAAACAAAATCGTTTTATGTTGTTTTGATAAATTAAACAAGGAATTTTTAATCCCAATATTTGTTTTCAATTGTTGGCGATAAACATTCAACCGTGAACGCATTCCTAATATGTCATCTTCATCAATTTTTTCTAAATATTAATAGTTACCGTCTTTTTTACTAATTAATTGTTTTAATTCTTTAATATCAAAATATTTAATAATATTTTCTAATGTTAATTCAACATTTTTATTAATTAATGTTTCAGTTAAAATCAACACATAATCATTCGTCAATGCTTCATAATGCGGCTCAGAAAATTCAAACAAGGACATTATCTTATCAGAAATGACAACACTATCTTTTGTTGCAAACGGGTTGTATTCCGTTGACCCACCAATTTCTCAAATAAAAGCGTTAGGGTCTAGTTGTTTAACTTTATTAATTAAATCAATACCCCCTTACCATCAATAATAATTGTTGTTTGTTTAAATATTTGAGTTAATTGTTTTGCCAAAAACATTACTGTTGTTGTTTTACCGCCCCCATTTGTACCAACTAACAAAGTATGTTGAGTTAAATTTGATTTTATTAAACCAAAGTTTTTATTTAATTTAAGCAAATTATCTTGCGGAATTTGCTTAAATTCTTGTTCTTTTATTTTTGCTTTCTTTTTTTGTTTGTACGCAAACATATCAAAGTGTTGTTATTTTTGATAACCAATAAAACCAGCAAAGACAAACACAACAATAATGCCAATAATTGCGGAAATTTTAAAGCAAATATCTCCTGCATATGCAGTTGAAAAAGTTTGTCAAGTAACCGCCTTTAGTTTTATTCCCGCATAGCCAAGCGAAATAGGAATATTAATTAAGGAAACTAACAAGAAAAAAGTTAATATAGCAAAAATAATTCAAAAGATTACTTTTTGCAATTTATTAAGTTTTTGATATTGTTGTTTTATTTTGCTCATAAATTTATCCCCTAACTAAAAGTTTTTTGTTCTATTTCGCTTGCTCTTATTCATTAAAATAACTTTCAATGCGTTATAAACGACAATTTAAAAATTATTTATTAGTAAATCACTGATTAATTTTTTCACTTGTTTTGCTATGTTGATTTTTATAATCGCCAGTGAATACATTTTTAAATTGTGCCTTGGCAACATTTTTAAACCCGTGTTCTTTTGCCCCAGATTGATATGCACGAACCGCGCCAACTCCACGAGCAGTTTTCTTACTTAAACTATAACTTGCCTTCACACCACTAACTGTCAACGCACCACCAGTCATAAAAGCGTTGGTTGCTACTTTCAATCCCATTATGTTACCAATGCCATCACTCAACGATGTATTACCACCCATCAGCGATGATAAGAGTTGCTGCGATTTCACAACAATAATGCCAAAAGCAAAAATACCTAATAAAGTAAAAATTGGTCTTGTTGTTGGGTCGGGAATGGCTTTGCCAATTTCCGCGAATACAGACATACTCCATAAAAACAAACTATACGCTAAGAACACCATATTAAAACTAATAAAACGAGCAACAGTTAATTCTTTTCAGTTTTTAAAACGTCGTCCCTCATCTTGAATTGCCGAAACTATCACAACGGGCGATATCACATAAAGAATTAATAATTCGGCTGTTCTTCAAAATAGGAACAACGCAATCAGTAAAAAAATGTAAATCATAAAGCCCTCAGAGAATAAACACAACAAATAATTAAAATGTCCACTATCTTTGAATGTTCAACTCGCGGGAACATAATCAAAGTCGTGCATTCCATTATCAAACGACGAATTAAATATAAACAACCCGATATTTTGCATATTCAAGTTACTTGCTTGCATTATTGCTTGGGTTAGCAAGTTAACAATAATATTCAAGGTATAAAAAATAACTGGTATTGTTGGAATTGCAACCAACAATAAAATCATATTACGCAATGTTATTCTTAACTTGCTATGTTTTTCATCGGCCAACATTATTTCAATCATCCGAACGGCAAGCAATAAAGCCAATATTATTGCGGCAATTGGCAACATCATAATAAATAACATCGGTACCCCATTAGATGTATTATTTTCAAACAGCAAACGATTTGCCAAATTTCCACCCGACATAAAATAAATTATGTCTTGGAATTTATTTAAAAGTCACAACAACGGTTTTATGAAAATAATATATAAGATAGCAAAAACCACCTCCATAATTTTACCTAACAACCAACTTGGTGCGTCCCCACCACTATCACTTGCCGTTTGACTATATTGTATAAACAATTCTGAGGCATGTGTACTAGTAAAATGATTTATTGTGTCAGGGGTAAATATTGCTATCATCGCCGCGATTATGACAACAATAATTACTGCTATTAACATCAACGGCAAAAATGCTATAATAAGAAAAATAGCAATTTTCTTAATCATATTATTGACAATGGCTATGACATTTTTAAATGATGTTGGTTTTATCTTAGCGGACTTGCCAACACGGAAAGGGTTTTTCAACCCTTTTTTATTTTGGACCATATTTTCTTTTCCCCCTTACGCAATGCCTAAAATAACATCTTTTAGACCCAAGACAATTGCACTCGCAAGAATAACAATTCCCAAACATACCTCCACTCAGGTTACGCGAGAAATCGTTTCTCTGCGTTGTTCGGCGTTTTTGGCAAATTTACCAGCAATACCATAATAAGCCACCATAACAATCCCAATTGTGATTGCTATTCCCATTAAAATTGGCATTCCAACCGAAATTATTTTATTACCGATTTCTTGCAAGCTAGTTGACCCACTTGTTGCTAACAACATCATATTTATCACCTCCTTTGGTTTGTTTGTTTAATTTCTTTTTCTTTCTAACATCAATAATTCCCTTACAAAAACCAGTTATACAGCCCAACACAGACATTGCGGTTTTAAATACTCACCACGCAGGGCGAGCAAAAAGACAAATAAGAATAAGCACCGCAAAGAAAATTGTTCAATTCATCTTATTTATCTCCTTTTTGTTTTGCTTCTCATTCTTCATCATCTTTTTTCATTTGTGCAATATCTTTTTCTGTTTTTGCAACAAAGGCTTTTTCTTTTTTCTCACGGATTGGTTTTAAAATAAACGGGTCAACCACAAATTTTCATAACAACCACCCAAGAAGAGCAAAACCAGCAAGCGACCCAACAATAATGCCAAAGATAGCCCAAATACCCAAACCAGTTTTCTTGTTATTGTCAGGTGTATTAGTGTTTTTTATTTGCAAAGAAAATTGCTCTGAAGTCGCATTATTGTATTTAACAGTAATGTTTACTTTGTCATTTGGTTTAAACTCGCTTTGGTTTAATTCAAACGAAACTTTTTTGACATCATAATTGCTGGTATTTACCTTATCAATTTTGATGTTGTTTGGAATTTGGGTTTTTAACTGCTCTATCACTTGCTCTTTTGTCAATGGTTCTTTTGACGCCAATTTACCATTAGTTTTAAACCAATCAGCAACAGCACTCGCAAATTGACTATCACTAGCGATTTGTTGTCAGTTTTTACTTTCTGCAAACAATTTATTTAACTGACTAGCACTAGAACCACGGATATTGTCGTGTCCATTTGCTTTCGCTCAGTTTTCAAATTGTTTGCCCTTATCAGTATCAAAATAATTGGGAATTTTTTTATTCTGTGCAATTTGTAAATAAACATTATTGGTATGTCCTAAGTTGTCTGACAGTTCAACAACATATTTACCCCCCTTTGTTGCTAACTGCGACCCATCAAGTTTAATGCCACTTGTAGGGTCAATGTTGTTTGATTGTGATGTTTTATTTCATTTATCATCACAACCATAAACAATACCAGTTATAACACTGCTTTCGGTTGGTTTTATCATCATGATAACACTTTCACTATTCGCATAGTAGAATGTGTTAACTGGGTTTGTCATTTTGCTATCATCAATTTGACCAAGATAATCTTTTATTACCGTTGCGGTTGATGATGTTGGTGTTACATCTATTGTTAAATCAACCACCGTTGCTGGGACAATATTATAAGTTACATCAATTGAGCCTTTGTAACTTTGACTATCTGCTTTCGCAGTTAAAGTTGCTGAGTGGTCATCTTTTTTCTCAATTGTAATTTGAGAAAAATCATCAATAACATTGCTATTTTTCTGATTAACAGTAGTAAAAATAGTGTCATCATTGTTATCTAAGATATTACCTAAATCGGTTGTTTTGATTAAATCACTCAGATTTTTTTGTACTGATGGTGCTGGCGGGGTAATTTTCGCCTGCATAGAGACAATAATTTCACTCGTATATTGTTTACCATCCAAAGTAAACATTACTTGTAAATTATGGTCTTTCTCACTAGTCTCGGGTTTAACATTGATTTTTCATTGTTTATTTGTTTGTCCTTGTTGAACATTATCAAACACAACTTTATCTATGTTCGGATTCGCAATATCAATGTTAACCTCTCCATCAACCGCAATCAAGTCAGGGCGAGTTCAAGTTTGCGTTTTGGTACTATCCACCAAAGTAAACTTACTTTGTTGTTTTACCCACGACAAAGCAGTTTGCAAAATACTAAAATTATAAAAAACAGAACCAAAGTAAATGTTGTCTTTACTATCAACAGCAATTGAAATAACACTACCTATACCATCAATTTTGGTTGGTGTGTCTGAACCTTTTTTCAACACAAACGCAAAGGCATCTGACCCACCTATAACAAAATAAACATTATCTTTGCTATCAATTTTAAGGGTTTTAATTTTTTGACTTATTCCATTTATTTTGGTTGGTGTTATAGAACCCGCAGATAACTTATACGCACCATCAAATTTTCCAAAATAAATATTGTCTTTACTATCAACAGCAATTGAAATAACACTACCTATACCATCAATTTTGGTTGGTGTGTCTGAACCTTGTTTTAAAACAAATGTCCCTTCCATATTAGATTTAATATAATAAATGTTGTTACTGTTATCAACAACAAGCGAAAACATATTATCATTGATACCATTTATTTTGGTTGGTGTATCAGACCCATAAACTAAGTTATATAAACCCTTGTTTGTACCAATAAAAAGATTATCATTGCTATCAACAACAAGCGATTGAATATTATCTTTTATTCCATTTATTTTGGTTGGTGTATCTGAACCTTGTTTCAACACAAATAACTTATCACTCAACACAAAATAAATGTTGTCTTTACTATCAACAGCAGGATAAAAAATACTCTTTCCAATACCATTAATTTCTTTTAATGATAAATAATCATTGTTTGAATTAGATGTTAAAGTACTAACATCGCGTTTGACACGAGTTTGTACTGTGTTGGCTAGCAACGGAGCGGGAACGCTCGTTGCTAGCGTAGTTATGGTTAATAAACTTAGTAATTTTTTCATTGTAATTTATTCCTTTCTGAAAAATAAAAATAGGAATAGCACCAGCGCACTATTCCCACAACACAATTTCTAACATATTTCACAAGCGTATCACAAAAATACCCCAGTAAAATATGTTAAAATTGTCTGTGGAAACGCTAGTGGTTAGCTAGTGTTTCCACGATAGTAATTTATCTGAACAATAAATTACTATCACTTTATATAATTTTACAAGCAGTAAGGAGGACAAATCACTTACTAGTAATATTTTACCACACCTATAAATTAGATGTGGTTTTTTTAGTTTATTTGTTATTTACCGCAGTTTTTATCCCCTGTGTTAATAGTAAATCATTCATCATTTATTTTTTGAATAAAAAAACTACAATTCAGACATTTTTGTAAATCAACATCAATAATCATTAAATTATGATTAATAGTGTCTTTATTTTCTACTTTTTTCATAGTTATTTGATTTCTTTGATGAGTTCTTCGTAGGCTTGTTTCTGTCGCCAATAATATTGACTATCTCAAATACTACTTAAATCATTTTCTGACTTAATAAAAGATTTTGAATGTTGAATAATATTATTCAACAAACTATTTAACATATTTTCAGATTCAATTAATTTAATAATAAAACTCGTATTTTCATCATCTTTTATATTATTCAATATAAATTTAAACTCAGGTATTTCTCTTTTTTCTTGTTGACAAATATAATTTAAGGTATTTTGTAAATCAATAATACCCTTATAACTACCAGAACCAGAATTAATTGGAATAACAATTAAATCACTTATTAATAAAAAATTAAGTGCTAACTCTTGTATTGTTGGCGGATAATCAATCAACACATAATCATAACTATCAAAAGTTTCTTGGTTTGATTGATAAATAATATCTGCTAACGAATATCTGTTATTTAAATTGTAAGATGTATTAACTATAACATTTGAATTTATTAAATCTTCATGCCCAACAATAATATCAATGTTTTTATATTTTGTTGATTGAATAAGATTTTGAATGGGTAATATATCCAAAGATAAAATTATTTTATTCAATGACTTATTTCTATCAATATTTTTATTACTAAATTGAACCGATAAGGTTGCTTGTGGGTCAAGATCAATCAACAAGACCTTTGCCCCATCAAGGGCTAACTTGTAGGCGACATTTTTACAAAGGGTTGTTTTGCCCACCCCACCTTTTTTATTACAAAAACTAATCATCTTCATTTTGTTTATTTTCCTTTCCATAACGCTTTTCTAAAATTTTATTCATAAGGGTTGTATATTTTCAATCTTTTGATTTTGCCTCTTCTCTAAATTTTTGTACTAAACTAGGATTACAAGTCATAGGTGGCATTGCTTTTTGTCAATCAAATTTCTTTTTTACATCATTTTTAAAACTAGATAATGCATTTGTATTTTCTCTAACAGAGTTTAAATTATTTAATAAATTATCATCTAAATTAGTTTTTTTTAAATCTTGTAAAAGTATTTTGTTATTAATTTTAGGCATAATTTTCCTCCATAAATATAGTTAATATCATAAATATCAAAACTGATATTTATGATATTAACATAATAGTTATTATATATCAATGTTTTTTTAATAATATTATAAATATCAGTTTTGATATTTATAATATTATTAAAATTTAAGATATAATTGTATTAAATGTGATTTGTTATTACCATTTCCCACGAAAATAACGTTCAGTGCGTTACAGACAACAATAGGGAAACAAGCAACAAAAAACCCTTATAAAATAAGGTTTTTATAAAATGATATAATATATATTAAAAAGGAAAATAAAAAAATGGATAGTAATGTTATCAACATTAGAAAAGTGATGATGCAAAGAGAAATATGTTATTGATTATGTTATTTCATATTTAATTTTATTAGTTTGATTTTATTATCATTTTTGAAATTAAACAAAGAAGGTGTTTGATATTATATAATTAAGTTAATTCCATATATTTGTATAATAATTTTAGAATATGCACTGTGTAAATTCAAGCAGCAAATTCTGTCTCTTGTTAGATTGATAATAACACTCTTTAAAATAAATGCAACTATTTTTTTAAAAAAATAAAATATTTGTAAATTTGCATTATTTTTAGCATATTTATGCATACTGAAAAATAGTTTATTAAATTTTTCAAATAAACTTATTTAAAATTCTCTGAAAATACTTCTTTAGAAGTTTTTCAATTTAGAACAGGCCTTAATTTTTCATTTATAACATCATTAACTACTCAATCTATTTCTTGTTGAGCGACATTATTAAAATCTGTTCCCTTAGGATATCATTCTCTAAGTTCAGAATTCATATATTCAATTAATGGTTTTTGTTGAGGTTTACCAGGGTCGCAAAAATAAATATTAGAACCAGTAATCTTTTCCATTTCTTCAAACTTACTAAATTCTTTTCCTCTATCTGTTATTATTCCTTTAATTTTTCCAACTAAACCATTAATTCTAACTATATGTTCAAGTTTTTCTAAAACTTCACTTGA
>DWEB01000138.1:0-10447 GCA_018245775.1 Pyrrhopyge zenodorus | reverse complement strand
TTTTTTTTTTACTTTTTTAACAAATAAACCTTTTCGTTTTAAAATTTAATAGAAATCTACAGTGATTTCAATAACGTGTAAGTAACGTTATGTTTTTAAAACAATTATAACAGCCTCAACGACGTGGCTGGATCAACTAGTACATCATAAAAAATATTACGTCAGTATGAACGCCTCGCCTCATTTGAAGTGGGACATTGTACTGGCTCATTACAAAAAAGAGGCTACTCTTACAAACTCATTTTCAAGTCATGTCCTACTCAACACTAATACAGACAGACAGACAAAAATTTTACTGATTGCATTTTTAGCATCAGTATCGATCGCTAATCACCCCCTGATAGTTGTTCTGGAAATATATTTAATGTACAGAATTGACCTCTCTACAGATTTATTATGAGTATAGATTAGGCAGAAATTGTTCTATGATGAGCGAACAGTTAAAAAAATACATATGAAAATTTCAAAATCAATGCACAGAATAGCCTGCTTAGGCACGGCTACATGTTATTCCAATGTCTCCTACTATCCATTTTTTGGTCACCAGCCATGTACGAACACAAGATCTTCGTCCAGGGCGTGATCTGGGACATCAACTCGTTCGACCAGTGGGGCGTGGAGCTGGGCAAGCAGCTGGCCAAAGCCATCGAGCCGGAACTGCAGGACTCCACACCAGCGACCAGCCACGACGGATCCACCAACGGGCTGATTAACTTCTTGAAAGAGAACTTTGCTTAAATTAGTTGGGGGTGAGTTTTGTCTTAATCGATGTTGATGTCTCGGAGAGCAGAGCAGATTTTGATTGTATTCAAAATGGAACTTTAGAATCTTTTAATAAAGTCAACTTACATTTCAATTGTATTGTGAGAGCACTTGAGCATCTTAGCATAATACAAATATTTTTCTTTACTTCCACTATTATTTTTATTTCTATTTAAATTATTCTTTCATAAATTTCATAATACTTAGATCTCTTGAAATACCTGATAATTACATATATTTTGTGGTGTGAGATAACGAAATGTAGGATTCCTCCCACCCCTTGTCAAACAATGTTTGATTGCCAATTTTATAGATGATCCCAAAGGTCTATTTTAATACATTCAACATCTCTCTCTGCTCTCTGAGCTGGTCAGTATGAAAAATCTAATGAAAATTGTCTGACTTAACATTGAGCAAGTTAATATAACAAATATTTTTTTAAGGTGAGATGATGCCGGCACAAGAGTAATGTGGGGTGACCTTTGGAGAAGATATTAAAAAATACAACATTCTGTTATCACTGTTATTATTGAAACGCTTGTAGCTTTTAAAGATTTAAATGTCGCTTGAAAAATTAAAATTCATAATTTGATTTTCAATGTTTTGAACAAAGCTTTGATAGATGTTTCGATATATTGAAAATTTAAGATATTACATTTGAGATATTAGGATGAGAGAATCATTTTGTTGATGATGCTGTAGTCTATATTAAATATGATATTGAGTTTAAAATTTAAATCTGTTTGAGAAATATATGAGATGTTTAAGCTTGTAGTCTCTATTGCAATGTTATGTAGCTATGTATGCTTTCTTGGTAGAGTGGTTGGAAGTGCAACTGCTCATCGCAAGGTTCTGGGTTCTAATCCTGGTTCGGGTACTATTGGAATTTTCTGACTTGGAATTTCTAGTAGTGGCTCGGAGTCTGGATTTATGCCCAATGTATGGCAACAAGCTTACCACCTATTCGATGGTGAGACGTAAACGTAACTGGTTAGAACGAGGTGGTGCCTATCACTTCGGGGATTTCAGGCGTGATGTTACGTTTACGTTTTTATGTGCGCTTTTGTTCATGTGAACATTATTTTATTTTCTTGCTATTGTAGAGAACGGATTTGTGGTGTGTAGGTTATCAAAAGTATACTCATTCTGGTACTGCTGCTATCAACAGTTTGATGTTCACAATACTCGAACCGTTTTAAATAATACAAAGATATTTTGGTTAATATCAAATAAAGGTATATAATACAATGATAGTTGTTTCTTATATAAAAAATATTTATCACTTATCAGTTGGAACAGTATCTCATGACAGACCAATTGAATAATGTAGAGTTATTTGATACTTATTGTATTTTATATTTAAATTTGGAGACAGATCTTAAAATTGTATGGAAATGCTTTTTGTAAGGTAATATTTTTATTTATTTATGAGATATATGTTGTAATCATATGTGAATCTAGCTGTATGTCTATTGTGAAGTGATAAAGTATATTTCAATTATATTTGAGTTTTTTTTTATCATGATAACCGTATTCATAGTTGATGACGAAATTACACATCGGGAGGAAACCTACACACGTTGGTTTTCCGTTAAGTTGTAGAAGGCGTAAGAAGTCTGCCAATACTTGGCCAGTATTGCAGACTAGGTTTTAACTACTTTCATTCTGATAGCAGTATGTTGATTAAATAAAATAATTATGGCAATATATGTGATAGACCAATTACAAAATAATAAAAATTTACACACACACACACATAGCTAATCCGCCCTTGGAAATGTTTTCTTTCTTAAAAAACACTAAAATGCAAAACTTCGTAATATAGCTAATTGCACAAAAAATTTTGTTCTTACACACCTGCATGTCATAAAAACGTTTCATTATCTTTTTTCTTGGTAAAAGTACGCCTAATACAAGAAAAATGTCCTACAAATATAAACCGAACAATAGTTGTTAAGATAAGGATAAACAATACGGGTTCCTAATACTTTCCTCGAGGCTGTACTATCATGGCTAATATGGGTATAAAAATTAAGCACAATCGAATTGCAATGAACTAAATGAATCATTTGAATTTAGAAACTTGTTTTGTTAACACGTTCACAGTCCCCTTACATTTTTGTTTTAGAACCCTGTATGTCCCATTAAGATTTTGACAAATTTATAATTGATAGTATGTTGCGAACACGGGAAAACCTTTTTCCCCGGAAAATATGTTATGGCAATGAGTTTTATCCCTGATTTTCGCGTGAGCCTCATAGGGGGCACGGACTTGTGAGACAAAAAAATAAAATCGTTTCAGGGTGGAATGCTAAAAACGGTGATAAAACTACCCGCCTCTGGTTATATAAATCATACATAATATGTTATCATATGTGATATACTTGAGTTCTTAATTTGTGAATGTGTCATTCAAAATACGTTATTTTAGTAGAAGACAGTTATGTTGAAAATGATATTTCTGTATTTGAAAATAGAAAAAGTTCATAATAAAAAGTAGAAAAAAAAGGAGGAAATAGTAACGTGACGGCACAATGCTGTCGACGTGTCATGGCTATGTTCAGTGGTAGGAATCCCAGATGAAAACCTCGCATGATTCTTGATACTTGGATACTACAATATTGAGAAAAATTTACTTGCTAACTACAATGGCCCATTAAGAAATACTGTAATTTGGTATAAAAAAATAGCAATCGATTTATTGTCTAAAGCTTTTGTGAATTCCGTGTGCATTTACAACGAATTTCATCCTCAGAAGAGGGAAATGTACAATTTTATTACCTTATGAACAAATCATCGAATTGCTTTTAACTGAAACAGGAGCAGTTGCTACCTCACAACATATTTCTAGATTTGAGCGTACTGCAGTTTCTAGTTTGGAACAACCTGGGCATGGGCGTACCCAGATTCTGGGCTAGGGGGGGGCAAATCAGATTTTTTAAGCCGGCTCCAGCGCGCATATTTTATTTGCCTTACATACTACGCGAAGACATTTACACTAAACAATAAGTATACATTTATTAGTATATGTAGTATATAAGGGAAACATCCACAGAATATCCTGTTGCAATTGGAAATTGCAACGTTATTTTATTATTATTATCTATACATATAATAAAATCGGAATGTCTATTTGTAATATTGAAATAACCGCGTCTCTGTAACTGCAAATGGATGTATACACGATACATATACCCAATTAACATTTTTTACAATTTTTGTCTGTCTGTTTTGCTGTCCGTCTGCCTGTTTGGCTACGCAAATCTCTGAAACGGCTGAACCGATTTTGACAGGACTTTCACAGGCAGATAGCTGATGTAATAAGGAGTAACTTATTTTATTTATTGATTTATGAAATGAAATTATATAAAATTTAAAATTAAGATTTTACTAATCCTGTTTTTATAAAATTTTAATTAATTTCAAAATTTTGTCAGTAAAAAAATCTTAAAAAAACAATTTAAAAAAATGTAAACAGAACAGAGTAATGTTATGCACTTATCAACCAACGCATCAATATCACAAAGGCAGCCTATCGCGAAGGCTATAAGAACGTACGAGCGGGCTACTGCTGACGGTTGTGTCTTAACGACTTCATTTAAAAACTGATTCCAATGTTGTTTTAGTCCAAGAAAATCGTACACCAAATATATGTATATATATATATATATATATATTATAGTTTAAAGTCCCTGGGGTTGCAGGGACTTTAAACTTTACCTCACAATGATCCCTTATGGGGGACTCTGTGACTGCGAACGTGTTAAGTATATATGTGGGCCGATCCCGGCGGCACTGCAATGCCGGGCCGACCCGTGACGGGAGTGGAGCGAGCCCCGAACATCCCGTCGAGTCACAAAAATCAGTTTAATATACTGGTCCCGACGTGCGGGAACTTTCAGATATTAAGCTGAAAAGAACAGATACTACACTTTGATCTTAGCCAAAAGGCCGAGAAGCGATAACTAAATTTTGTATCCGCGCCTACTTATACAACCGCCAAAAAGTCTTAACACCGTGATTCAGAGTTTGACACTATTTTTACACAGCGACATCTCGTGTATAGCATAAGAACTATCTATCATTATACCATACTACATAATTTGGCACCAGATGGCGCTAACACAGTTACAGACGCAACATCTTCAGCAATGATCATTCAACTGTTAAGCAATAATAATTTGAACTATATGGTCACCAAAAGGAAAGTTTTCGTAGTTTCGTTTTGTTACTAAGCGCAAATGAACTCTGCTACTGGGTCAAACTGACCGGATTTATTGTTCTGGTTACTTAATATGAAAGGTATGACAAGCTGTCGATAGTAAACTAAAATAAAAAAAAATTAATTCGTTTTATTTTAACTCATAACAGCTTAGCATAACAGCATGCAGCTAAACATTATTCATCCTTTAGTGTTTCTTCATACATGTATTTTGAAAAATTGAAAAAATAGCGGCGAGGCCGCTTTGAGACGATACAAGCGGCGCGGCAACTTTGACGACGCCGACAAGCAGTAGCCAGTGCCTCGCGCCGGACGATCGACGGACCAAAACATTATTACTAGAGTTGTCTGCTTTTTAATTAACGATGTTTAAGACCAAGATTGCTCGTGCACCGTATTCTATAAACGCTTTGAGACACCGCAAGCGGCGCGGCAGTTTTGACTACGCCGAAAAGCAAAAGTCAGTACTTAGCGCCAGCGCCCGACGGCGGTCACACACATTATTACAAGGTAGTGTTGTTCATGCACAAAAAATATAGATATTTTTTCCGATGTATATTACATCGAAATATTGTATCGATGCTTAACGACATAACAGTCAAAAATATCGATATTAGAATCTTTTTGCACGAAAACACGGTTTCGTGCAAAAAGCAATTCCGGGCTACCAACTCGTAAGTTTATTATTAAATGTTAATTAAATATGGGGTAAAATTAAGTATAATAGTAACTCTAAAAGTAGTATCTAGTATATTACCGAATTGTTAAATAGTTTTTTCAGGAAATTACAAAAACTGAGTAAATATTCATCTCCATCCGTGTCCATTTGTGAACCTACGCGGGAATGTTATTATTTAATTACGTACATTTAATGAAATGTTTCAATTAATACATAATATTAAAGCTGAAGTTCAGAGCTATTGATTAAATAATATTACTGAAAAAAATATGTAGTATTAATAGAAAATAAGGTCATTTTCAAAATTGTCAAAAGAAAAACTTCATTACCATCCGTGTTCAGACTTTTGTCAAATTTGTAGCTAACATACGGGATCTCTGATTCGGCTCGGTCACAATGTGTTTAAATGGGTCAGTAGTTCGCGACATCGGAGCAAGAAGAACGTGGGCCGATTACTAAATTTAACAAAACCTGTTTCTAAGTTCAAACGAATCATCTAGTTCCTAACAATTGGAGTGTGCTTATAGTACTCATAGACGATCGAACTTGGTTCGGGCCATTATTATTATTAACTAGTTGACCTGTGTAGACCTGCTAGACCTTGCGTACTTCGTACCGCCTAACTTCATTTAGGTTTTTAGGAACGTAATTATATCAAAACGTAAATTAATACAAAAAAGTATAGGTAATGACTGCCACGCTGGTCGAGTGGTTGCAAGCGCGACCGCCGATCGGGAGGTCCTGGGTTCGATTCCCGGGTCGAGTACTATAGATTTTTCTAAATTATATTTAGATTTTCTAGTAGTGGCTCGGAGTCTGGATAAGAGCCCGATATATGGCAATAGGCTCACCACCTACTCCATAATGGGACCTAAAGTAACTGGTGAAATGTGAGAGTGTAGTATTACACTCCTCTGCCTACCCCTTCGGGGATTATAGGCATGATGTTACTTTTTTTATATATCAATCAAGTAGCAACACAAGAGACTTGAAATAATTTAATCCATATACATATCTATATTGGCCATATCAACTTATTGCTTTTACTTGAAATAGAAGTAATTCTATAAGTAGGACTGATATTAATGCTTGCAATAATTGAAATTCCAATAATTAATACTTATTGTTATTTGATACTTTAATGTTGCATGTGAAACTATACCATATTAAAAATATTCACCTATTATCTCATAATTAATGTAATGTAAGATGCATAAATTAACGAATAATTGTCAATTGATCAGAAAGGGTATTTATAGACCCACTGAAGAAAAGAAGCCCCAAGTAGGGAATAAAACGCCAATCGTAGAAAAGAAACTGGTTGAAAAGAAAATGATCACCAAAGAAAATAAGGAACCAAAGGAAGTAAATGACTCTAAACACAATAACAAGGAAGAGAAGAATGTAAATAAGGTAAAATTGATTAGAATATTTAAAAGATAGCTCCGCCTTGTGTGTGGAAGGTATCATCAATTCCTAGTTATAAATGTTCCATTGTTTTGTTCCCGTTCGAATCATGTGGTTGGCAGACTGGTATATATTCAGCAAACATTGACTAAGCTTCATGCTTAGAAGGATCTTTTTAAATACAGACAATGAGTGACTCTTATGTTCTGAGTTCCAAAGCAATTTCATTGTAATAAGATTTTTATATTAATTGATCTGCTCTACCTCTTCCAGGATTACAGGCGTGATGTTACATTTTGTTTGTTGTTGATCATTGGGTCAATCATTGTTACTCACATACTCGTATCTCATTTTCCGAAAGTTATAAAAAACAGTTTAATAATTTATTGTTGATTAAAATAATAATAATCATTTCATTTCAAGATAAACA
This sequence comes from Pyrrhopyge zenodorus, assembly GCA_018245775.1. Taxonomy (NCBI): domain Eukaryota; kingdom Metazoa; phylum Arthropoda; class Insecta; order Lepidoptera; family Hesperiidae; genus Pyrrhopyge; species Pyrrhopyge zenodorus. The sequence goes on along the minus strand of DWEB01000138.1, from coordinate 2,947 downwards.
TTCTCATGTCAGTATGTTAGTATAACTTCGCCTATGTTAGTATTACATTTTACAAATTATTAAATTGAATTAGAATGACATGAGATCACATTGAATGAATCCGTCAAATTATTACAATTTTAGTTTCAGCTCAAATTATTACTACATTATCAAGTTAAATTTTACAATTTTAGTATCAGCTCAAATTATTACCATTATCAAGTCAAATTTTACAATGTTAGTTTCAGCTCAAATTATTACTATATTATCAAGTCCAATTATTACAATTTTAGTTTCATGTCGTTCATGGCGTTCACGCCGTTAAAGACAATATTATATTAGCCACGTACATGGAGTGTTTTTCAAGTTGTATTGCACCGTTACAGAGCGTGGTCAAAAATGGTACGAACGAGAAGAGCGCAACGGAAGAAGGCATCCGCAGATCCACGCGACCCTCGAAAATTAAGGATTACGCAAAAATGATCCGCGTGAAGTAACTCGTTTTACGCTTTTTTTTTACAAAAAATATGTAACGTTTTCATCTTCTATTTACTATTTTATATATATACCACCACCACCCACTATAGCATACCTACTTACATTTATTTCCTCTACTGTCCACTTTGAGAAAGGATTATTTTTTAGCTAGATATACCTGGAGTGTCATACAAGTCTTATCCTCAGGGTTAAAGACTAAACTCTAAAAGCTAGGCCCTTTACAGCATATTATTTTTTTGGTAGTGTATTATTACTACAAACATTAAGGAAGTCTAATTTCAATGGTTGGCAAAGACTAAATATGTTCATTGCTTACCTTCAAATTTTCAGTCTTCCAGCCACTAACATCAAAAGGTTGCCCCTTCTTATCTTTGTGCTCGTCACACAAGTACTGTAGGAGCGCGTCCAGACACGCCTGGTTGGAACTGCCCATACTGTCCAAATATGAGATGCGCTTCTCCCGGAAATCCACTAAACTGAGACACCAGTGAACTCCTAAATGCACAGGAACCACCATGAGTTCATGTGCGAATATATCCACCTACAAATTATGTGACTCAATTTAGCTTTTGTTACACCTGGCACTAAACTAAATTAAGGCTCCATTGTTGCTTTGTGTTTGAAATAATATTATAAATAATCATATGCTAAGATTCAAACATTCCTACTATGTTATAGCAATCTGAAGACATTGACTATATTTAAACAAACTGGCAGTTCAAATAGTGGCATCTCTTATGCTTAAAGAAAATATTCCAAACAAGAATAATGCATACATTAATGCTTTTGCTCGAGAATAATAGTAACGAGATTGATTTAAAGGCAAACTTGTACAATACATTATCCTTTATTGCTCACTAAAGACATGAAAAAATAAATTTAAAAAAATACAGTAGTATGCAATAAGTGATTTTTATCAGTTGACCTTAATTTAGACTGTGTTGTTGGTCGTGTTGGTTGCTAGCGCGACTGTCAATCGGGAGGTCCTGGGTTCAAATCCTGGGTTGGGTGCTATAAGATTTTTCTAACTTGGAATTTATAGTATTGGCTCGGAATCTGGATATGTACCCCGTATGGCAATAGGCTCACCTATTATATGATGGGATGTAAATGTAACCAGTGAAATGTGGGAGTGTACTACACTCCTCTGCATACCTCAGGGATATAGACGTGATGTTGCGTTTGTTACATAAGTTAATATAGAAAAAAAATAGTGAAGAGTGGTAGTCTGGTAGTGAAGACATGATCATACCTTTCTTGTCCACCGTCTGAGGCCAGCTTGGCCACCCTGCATGAGCTTAGGATAAAAGAAGGTATTTGTGGCGTACACACGCGGCAGTTCTTTTCGCTCCTCACTTCGCTGCATCAATAGGTTCATATAGAAATTGATCACCTCATCATTTAGCCAATTTAGCCCAGCTAGTGTCTGCAGGTCGCGCCTGTGAAAAAATGAAATAGGTATCTTAAACATATTAATTACGAAGATTTCCATTTTTGGTTACTATAAAAGTTCGCACTAGCTGATGAGAGAGTCAAGTCTAAAAAAATCGCATGTGTATTCAAAGAATGATGAATATATAACCAAATAAGTTTTGTAAGGACACTTGGCAGTCAGTGCTTACGAGCAACACTGTGAGGACATATCATCATCATCACCCTATTCTCGTCCACTGTTGGACATGAGCCTAACAAATAGCACAGCACTGAACTCAATCTACAGTTCTTAGTGACCAACTACTGCCAGCTACTTTGTGTATATTGTCACCACTTAGCTGAAGGATGTCTTACACACTGTTATTGGTGTGGATACAATAATAATGTAGTAAGAAATTGGTAACTGGGGACCTAATGCCATAGTTGAAAAGTAATATCAGTTCAAAAAAATAGTCCTTCATGTCTGAGGTCTGGAGAGTTACATAAGAACTTAGACTCTAGTCTGCAAATATTATGTAATATTAAAATAATCTGCATATTTATGCCACATAACTTGAAATGCTCCATGAGATACCACAGCTACAAGACATATTATCATAATAATGTTTAAAGGTTTACAAGAGTATTCTACAGTTACAATTTTACATTTTTCTTCTAACAAGGACTTTAAAAAAGTGAATGGAAAAGTTAACAAATGAGACAATACAATTTTTAATTTTAGATATTTACTATTTTCATGTCCATTAATTATTTTATACTGTATAATAAAATACTTTAATATTATTATTATTATATTATTAACTGCCTCATTGGTAGAGTGGTTGCGAGCGCGTCTGCAGATCAAGAGGTCTTGGGTTCAATTCCTGGGTCGAGTACCATTAGATTTTTCTAATTTAGATTTAAATTTTCTAGTAGTGGTTCGGAATCTGGATTAAAGCCCGATATATGGCAATAGACTTACCACCTAGTCCATAATGGGACCTAATAGTAACTGGTGAAACATGGGAGTGTAGTATTACACTCCTCTGTCTACCTC
>DWEB01000137.1:0-10448 GCA_018245775.1 Pyrrhopyge zenodorus | reverse complement strand
ACAAAAATTATATGGAAATGGAATGGAAAATATCTCATTCCCACGGGAAAGAAAGTTAAGTTAATCGGAAGAAACCGTAGCGTACACGAAAATGTCGTGTACTACTACGATTGTTGGAGGTAACCGAATGTGGCAAAGATCCAAGCTAGCTTGCAAGAATATAATTGACCAATTAGCAGGATCTAAAGCGGGTAAAACCGAGCATTTTTATGCAAGCACTTGACGTAACAGATTAAACTGCTGCCCAAAAAAACTATCTGACGCGGACGAAGTCGCGGGTAAAAGCTAGTTATAAATATGACACTATTTGCTGATGACGTTTGAAATGAGACAGCTTATATTCCTATTCGTATTTTTCCTGAGTTTTGATGAATGTTTGACGAAAAAAAAATTATCAATGCCTTAAACAGAACGTTTGCGACATTATGCATTTATAATCCTTCCTATTAAAAACGTTTACGTGTAAACATAATAGAAAAGAGCTTATTATAAGACAATGCTATATGCGTTTCATTATAACGTGGTTAGCTAATCAAATCAAATCAAATCAAATATCATTTATTCAAAATAGGTTAATTACAACACTTTTTGCACGTCAAGGTGAAACTACCACCGCTTCGGAAAATGCGTCACTATGGAGAAGAAGCGGCGAAAAAACTCCATAGGTGTGCTTCTGTATCTTTTTTAAAATAAGCGCTTATGTTAAGATATAAAACACCATTTAAGCCTTAAAACTATAGCAAATCAAATATTATTCTCAAAAAAATACTAGAGCCGATATAAACAGAACGTTATGCAAGTGGTTCTAATCTTTACTATCTTTCTCTCCAATGGTTAAGCCATTTCTTTATGGTTTGCCTTTTCTGTCCAATGTCGGCTTATTCTGAGTTATAAATGAGTTTAAATTTTCAGAACGAGCAGCAGACCAGTTTCTCGAATGCTCCGAAGGGTACTCGGCCGATGCCGACCACGTCCACACTACCTATGCCACCCGGTGTGGACACCAATAGTTCTAATAATAATAGGTAAGTTAGCCCTCCTATATTTCTATAGAATATACTAATAGTTATGGGTTAAGGCAGAGACTCATTGCTCCAGTGGTTAGTGAACCTGACTGGTAAACCGAGGGAAATATGTTTAATTCCCACCCGGGGATCATATCTGGGTGATGAGCTGTGCCTGTGTCTTTTATCTGTATCCATGTTAGTATGTGTATAATGTGTACTTTATCAGCTGTCTTGAATATAACGGTATAAAGTTGGCAGATCTACATTAATCAAAGATGGGGCGGTGTGGAAATAATTAAAACAGATTTTTGAATTTATTTCATACGACTGTTTTATAATTTTTTTACGCTCGTCCATGCTATGTTTAGAATAGAAATTATATATTCATGTGTCTGTCCGTGTCCGCGCTACACACACGGCTGTCCGTGGCCGGATAACACAGTTTTACTATCGCCCGCTCGTAAAACTACACCGAAATCCCCATGCAATATGGATACGAGTAATATTGCGCTGGACCCAAATGACTTCGGAGAACTTCATGACAGAGGAATAACAATTTTATTGCAGCCAAATAAGACACCGATGTGTGTTCTATTTTTAAAATTGTGTCGTTCACTGCAGAAATATTCCTTTACTGCCTTTGTATGAAAGTCACGAAATGTAAAAGCTGACTGGCCTTTATACATGTAACAGCTTTAACACCCGTGGCCCGCAGTGGTTAGTGAACCTGAAAGTTGTCCCAGTCGGGTTTGATTCCCACCTAGAACAATTGTGATGAGCGTAAGTATTTGTTCTGTGTCTGAGTGTAAAAAATATATCTACGATTAGGTATATCTTTGTATGTCTGTATGTAGTTTATAAGCCGTATGGTTTCCATAACATAAGCTCTCTTGATACTAGCTTTGGGATCAGACGGCCGCGTGTGGTGATGTCCCAAAATAGTATTAAAGGGTTCGTCAAGATATTAATTAGTGTGTATTATTTGACAATAACAATGACTAACATACACATGGTAACAACATTACAATAACATTACACGTGGTAATTCAATTCATAATATAACAGAGCCTGTGTCATAGTAAAAAATACATGGGTACGTAAACTTATGTACTTTTGGCAAACGTAGCGTAGGACACTCTCCGGCAGAAATCCAGATTCCGAGAACTACGAGAAAATCTAACAGTTCTCGACCCGGGATTTGAACCTAGGACGGCATTTTTCCGTTTTTGACTGGAAATTGAAACCAGGGCCTCGATCGGCAGTCGCGCTTGCAACCAAAACAATCAACGAAGCAATTATAGCGCTAATTAAATATAAAATACCAGAAGGCATAAACGCGGTTGTTAAAAGTGTTCGTATATTCCAGGGAAGGTCAAATAGCCACAATAGAGACGCAGCAGGTCGCTATCCCGACGGTGACTTGCGACTTCGCGTCAGACATATCCACCAGCGAGGCGGGGGACACCGCGCAAGCCGCCGAAGAGAGGAAAGACACCTTAAAGGTATGGTATTGTTTTGGATAGTAATAGAACTTAGTAGCACTACTAGTATTAGTTCGTAGCAGTACTAATATTACTTAGTAGTAGTACTAGTATTACTTAGTAATAGCACTAGTACTAGTAGTAGTGATAGTAAAATGTACCACTACTAAGAATACTTGCAGAAGTAACTAGAATTGTTTCTGCCGGGTAGTTAGGATCGAACTTATACGTATTTGTGTCAAGACAGCCACGTTGAAATCTAATTTATAATATGCATTTACATAAAAAAACATGCGCGCTGAAAGCGTTATTAAAAGATTAGTTTTTTCAATTTCAACTTCAAGGGCTTGTGGTACGAGTTTTTGATGCTCTATCGTATTCACACTAATTTCTAAATAAAAAGAAATAATCGGGAAATCTTCTCGAGTCCTCTATCATGCTAATATGTCCACGCAATCTAAATCCTGCCCATTTACAATCTCATTTGCATAACCTTACATTCTCATTCTGATAGTAGTCGGTAACGTGTCCATAAGTAGAAAGACGAATGGATTTAAAATACAGATTAATGAATACAGAGTTGTATTTCTGAAGTTGCTTGGCGTCATGTCAGCAACCAAAAAGAAATGCATTTTTTCTGAATAATCCGCCGCTAGTATCATTTTCGGGGTACAACAATGCTTCGAAGTGCACATTAAGCTGTCAGATCCTATTTTATCGGTTGTCAATCGTTAAGCCTTGTCGGATGCTTCAAAAACGCCTACACCCCCACATTAGACCAACTAATAAAGTTCTAATAAGTAAAATTCCAGCTTTATTGAAAAAGCAACATATTTCATGTAAGTACTCTCATCATATATACGTATATTATTGGAATATGCAAACCAGTTAAGTTATTTTACAAGCGAAAATGATTTCCGCACAGCAACTTTGTGCCCCGTCAAGATATGTCAATCTGAAGTTTACTGCCAAAGCTCTAGCGAGTTTGCTCGTAAATTTTTATATACAATTCCAAACACCCGCTTGCATCTGTGACTGCGGTGGGGGAAATTGGTCGAACTTTGTCGGCAGTCGTATTTCTAGCATACTTCATAGATTCTACAGGGGATCGACTCTGAAGCTTACTATTGGACTTGTCAATAAAACTACGAACATAAACGTAGGTGCTTCTGGTACGTTTTCGTACAAAGTTCCGTGGACACAACCTACTACACTTTATTACAGAATTTTTCCAAGCGACGGCTGATAACTTTTTTATTTGAGCTCAGGCGTCTTTATTTGAACTCGGGCGTCTTTGCTAGATTTGTGTTTAAACATTGAAATATTTATTCCGAGCTGTTTTTATGTGTTGTCTTGTCCTGGTTTTATTTTTATTTGGCCAAATAGGTCATCGATCTACATATACGAAACGATTCAGTATCGTATATGTTGGGTATCTGTATGTTGAAGTCGAAAAAGGTATCAGCGTACTTGGAGCTAGCTAGTGAAGTAGGCAGAGAGCTTCAAGTGCCACATATTTCTGTCTTTATAAAGCTGCCGTGCATTTCCTATAAAATTATACATACATCTCTATCTTCCCACTGGCTTCGAAGATCTGACTCCCCCCTCAGCCAGTATCTGGCCTAATTGATTAAGATAGTCCATCAACTGAGTCTTTGAAGAATCGCATTGTTTATCTGACTTGTTACGCTTTCAACGTGTTGAAACATCCGAGCATGGTCTTTCTCATGTTTACACCGATACTCTGTTTCAAACAAAGTACCTTCCTCACATCAGTATTACGAACGCAGTTGGCGACTGGCAAGTCGCATATACGGCACAAAGATATTGTATAATCACAATTTGCAAAGATCTAAACCATACAAACATATCAACTTATCAAAAAGTGTCCTAAAACATTTATTTTCGGTCTATAGGTTGTCACATCAGCGCAAGTGACGAGGAACCCGCTCGCCACGTGCCCTTACAGAGGGTCTACGCTATCCGTGAACGGTGAGCTGCAGCTACAGTCACAACGCACCAGAGCACCGAGTATGGCCATCGACACTGACATGGTGTCGGAGTTGGAACCCTCGTCCTCCGACTCGGGCGTGGCAACGAGATGTGCGGTCGTCAAACCCCTGAAACTTAGAATCTGCCAACCGATATTCGGCAAAAAAGCAGAGTCGAGAAGACAAGAGAAATCACAGCCGTCGAAAGCAGAATTAGAGCCGGCGTTGCCAAAGCAACACAAACCTCGCGACCCCGAAAGGGAAAAGAGAAGGTTGGCGCGGAAAAAAGAAAAGCGGGCGACGCTGATATTAGGTTTAATTATGGGGAGTTTCATAGCTTGCTGGCTGCCATTCTTCTTCCTCTATATACTTAAAGCGGCGTGTAGGGTCTGCGTGATTCCGGGCAGCGCCTTCGCAATCGCCTTCTGGCTTGGTTACATGAACTCTGTGCTAAATCCAGTGATCTACACCATTTTCAACAAGGATTTCAGAAGGGCATTCAGGAGGATACTGTTCAAGTGATGTTTAGCCTACCTGTGCTGCTACAGATGCGTCGCCAACCGCATTATGTTGGCGCAGCAGAGGGCAGCACCAGGTCTTTACAATGTGCGATAAATCTTTCATCTCATTATTGGACTCTACAAATTCTAGTGACATTTCAGGAAATAAAATCTACATGGACTATTCCCACTTTAGCTACGTAATTATATTTCGTGTGTTGTATAAATGTTCAAGCAAAATTGCAATTATTGTATAAGTATATCAAAATTTAAATATTAATTAGTGGTTTTATGTTTAATCGGCTACTTTATTAAACAACATTGAAATACAAAAGTGAGGCTTAAAGTAACATTAATATCATTACATAGAGGTACTTGTATTTATACTGTAATTGCAATGTTGTAATGAATATTACTTATACATCTTAAGCAGATGTCCCTTCAGCTTACTGTAATATTATTGTAGATCCTTTATTTACTTATAATATTACACATTTTATTTAAAAGGAAAAATGAGTATTTAATAGAACAATTTTATTTACATGTGTATTATAATACTAAAGAAATAGTTATTTCAACAACATGTTATTTATTTTAATTGTCAATGTGATTTATAGGTTTGTGATCTTGGAAATAAATTTAACAATTTTCCGAAGAAATTGATACATTAACATAAAATAATTTTTAATTATTAAAAATTTTCTTTAAGTGTATCAGTTACAATCATTAGTGTACACATGACGCACAAGAATTCGTAAAGCAATAATAATTATTATAATTTTAATGAAATAAGTTCGACAAGAAACCGCTCTTTGTCTAACTATGAACAATTAAAAATCTTATCAATTATTTGAATATATTTTCAGAATTAAAAATATAATATCGAAGTTGAAACATAGAAAACTGTAGTTTACCTTGAATATTATAATCGAAAATTATACACTTCAAGTAAGTAAATATACAATACAAATAAGGTACAGAGATTATTGACATCATATTATTATTATTTTGATAAAATGGATTGTATAAAATTAAACTGTATATGTAAATGAATTTAATGTTCGTAGCAAAATTAATGTATTTGTAATAAAATATGTTTATCATTAATACTTATACTGCAAACACTGAAAGGATTTGAAATATTAATTATGAATAAAATAAAATTGAAATTTTTATCTATATCGGCATTCTATTTGAAATGTAAAATTTTCTAGATGTAATCTCATACATTAACAAAAATCGTAACTTATTTTAATATTGTAGATTTTAAAGTCGTATTGTATATTGTCCTGTATTTTATCATTAGACCTCTTCAAATATTTCCCCGTGATATTTATACGCTTAATAACAATTCCGTACAAAATAATATTATGTGACATATAATTTGCGTAGATTCATACTGCCCATAGATCAATTTGAGCAAGCATAAAATTAGAAATTACATAAAATTCGAAGTTTAAAATTTTGGGAGATATCAGATAATTGAAATATTATGAAGAATATACAAATCATCTATGTATAACACGATAGATATTATATTTGAACTTTAACTGCCTCGGTGGTCGAGTGCATGCGAGTGCGACTGCCGATCGAGAGGTCCTGGGTTCAAATTCAGTGCCAATTATTATTGGATTTTTCTGACTAGAATTTTTAGTAGTGGCTCAGAGTCTGGGTTTTGTACCCGGTGTATGGCAATAGGATCGCTAGCTATTCCATAATGTAACGTAACCGTAACTGGCGGAATTTGTGAGTATACTACACTCCTATGCCTACCTCTTCGGGGATTATAGGCGTTATGTTACGATATATATGTATATTGAAATAGTAAGACCTGTCATAAAAATGATATTTATCATTATTTATACTTTGGCTTAAGGGGCCTGTTATAAACCTCTGCTCTTGGTGTATTTACCAACTCCTTTAAACCAAGACTATCCGGCAGAATAAGGTGTCGTAGCGGCCCTCGAGATTTAACACACGTCAAAATTTTGCCTACTTTTAATTATAAAATTCATTTATTAATTCGTTCTATAACGCAAACAAATGTACGTTAAAATTTTCATGAATTTTTTTTTTACTGGTATCTTACAAAATATTTTAAAACAAAAATCATTTCATTTCGTTAACTAAACCCATTGATTAATCGACCATTGTAAAGGTGATGGTGTTAAAGTAACAAAGCTTGGGAGACTATTTCTATTACATAATATTTCAGTATGTTTTAGAACAGGGCCTTAGGGTTGTTCTCATCTTTCGGAATACACATGATTTGGAACAAATTGAATTGTCATTGATGCATAAAAATATTTATGAATACAGAATTTCAACCATTTCATTAAATTATATAGCCAAAGCAATTTTGCAATTAAAAAAGGTTAGGTACACAATATATACATCAAATAATCAAATAGAAATATTCTTGCAAATTTTATTTATATAATAATTATAATATGTGTTTTATTGTAGGTTAAATAAAATAATTAATGATAATTAATAAATGACTGTGCCTCCGTGCCTACGAAAAAGCACCACAATAAAAATGCACTTAGTAAATTCAATTATTATGTGTATTAGGTTTTATTAATTAAATTTTAATTAATTCTTATCGCTATTAGTAAATTAGCACACTCATTCTAAGCATTTTGAACGTGGATAGCGATCACACAATTATCTGTCTTAATTCTATAATAATAGACAAATCAGCTTTGTACTATAGGTACTAAGCATTATTGTATGAGGGTTATCCACACAGATTCCATGTTGGTATCATGTCGATTCCTTAGAGGTATGTGTAAGTGGCCTTTTATTCGCTAATATAATTATAGAGAATGACGCGAGTTTTTTTTCATTTAAAGTTTCCTATAACTCGCCTATGATTTGCCTAAACCAGAGTTAATTTCTTCTACAAAACTACAGTGTGTTGATAAGTCCATAGTTTATTGATATCGGCTTAGCCATTGATCGACGCTCTAGAGTCTCTAGACGCTTGGTGAATACTGTTCTTTCCATATTTGTATAATACAACGCTGGCCCCCATAAAAGAGTGAGTGAGATTATTTATGGTAAATTGTCTCATTATTTTAAATGGCGCTGGTCGCTATCGTTTATTTCTTATCACATTGGTTTTAATCGTATGTACAGTGTAAATATTTATTATAATATTAAGTAGTGTAGCAATCTATATAATCTTTAAATATAATACCAAAATATAACACCAAAAAATTATTGTAACTTTTTTATAATCTTATGAATATTATGTAATATAGCTATAACAATATCTAAATTTGTATACGCATTGCAAAGTTGTATCCCGCGAGCATTTTGAAGTTCCTGCAAAATGTATAGTGTAGTCAAAAGTAACACATTCAAATTCCAAAAGCTTCAATGTAAAATATTTCTGGGCGTTTTGTTGTGAAAATTATAATTTTTAAACAATTATATATCAACTGTACCTACGACTGAAGATAGTGTAAAATATTTTCATCCCACCAAAAGAAAAAAGAATAATTAAATTCAATAGCTATTGTAAATAATATTAATAATAATAATAATAATTAATTACCCCAAATTATTCCTCGAAAATATTATACAAATATCTATAATTATTATAAATGACAACGACTTAATTCTAAATTTGTATAATTAGAATCTTTGTTAGAAAATTTGGAATACCTACTTAAGTACCTTAAATAAATGCTAAATTATAATTATTAATGAATAAATAATAATTACACAGCAACAACACGCCGGTAAGTCGTGATATAGTTATACAATAAATACTCGTAAGTACTGAATTGAAAGCAATAGATATGAGATGATTGTTTTATTTTTAAACAAAGTTGTTTTGTGAACGTTTTTTCATAATAGTCTTCCAATGCGTGTGTGATTTGTTACAAGTGTGAATGTAGTTATTCATTCCGCGTTCACTAGAGATAAAACACACGAACTTTTAAAAGTAGGTTTCCTTTGCACTTAGATAATATTAGCATGCTTATAGTGTCAACAGTTTTTTACATCTGGTTTTATTAACACGAATTTGAAAACGATCTTCAATAACTTAAAACATGAATGCGGAGTAACATAAGCTATTGTAGAATTATTTAGGACCTCATAATTAAGCACTGAGCCCAGCTGGTTGTGTGGGTCTTACTTAATACAAAAATTAAATTTCAAAAGAAATTTGTTCGGACGATTTTCAAATGAAAAATTTCGAACAATGTTCTTTTCAAACTAGAAATTCAAGAATGCAATAATTTGAATCATCTGTTATTGATATTTATTTATAAATAAAATTAGACTTATATTACAAGTTTTCCAATAAATACAGGTTTTGTAATGTTAACGATGTATAAAATATAAATTATTATTATGCAAATATTTCTCATTTAAAACTTAAAGCAATTTATTAGAGAATTCCAATATATTATATAAAGTTACATGAAAATTGTTTTCTAGCTAATATGTCTAGGTTAATAATCTACGAGTATGTATTAAATGAAACCTAGAAACTTGTTCAATAAAAATTGTTCTAAATATTTAATAGTACTATTTATACTCTAATTATTTTTATGTATACTATAATTATACCTAATTATACTGTAAATGTAAACCTACAATTTGTTACATGTTTTTAATTTGAAAACTTTCGGAGTTATGTTACGTTTGTATAATTCTTTATAAAGTATAATTATTATTATTATCATGTAAGATTAAAACATAATTATTAATTCTTATCGACTCAAAATGTAAATGAGAAATATACGAAGTACCAAATATACAAATTTTAATCTTTATTGTGTTGTTTGATTTTATTACAAAAAAACTGCCTCAGTCTCTCAGAAAGTGGCATGATAGAAACATTGATAATGATGATCAAAAATCCCTAAACTCACTCACGGTTTATATGATTTTACGAGCATCATGTCCGTCTACAGGGCAAATACTTAAATATAACATTACGCAGTAATTTCCGAAGATGTAGGCAGAGAAAATATACTACATTCCCACGTTTCACTACTTACCTTTATGTCCCATTACGGAGTAGGTGGTGAGCCTATTGCCATTTACAGGCCACAAATGCAGACTCCGAGGCACTAGCGAAAATGTAACTAGAATTATAGAAATACTAGTTAGAAAAATCCAACCGTTTCTGATCCAGGATTTCAACCTCTAATTTCCAGAATATAAGCTCTATCAACATACATCAAAACCAATAACTGATGGTATTTATGGGTAGGTGAGAACCAGAAAGAAACTTCCCACAAACTTCCACGAACGTCTGCGTACCGTTCGGGGCGCACATTAAGCTAACGATTCGGATTGCTATCGTTGGGAAACAGTCGTTAAGTCTTATCGAAGGACTCCTGTGCGGCTTAGAAACTTTTGACACATGGAAGGTCGATCAGCACTGTGGCGGATTACTTAGAGTTAACTGCTATGTTATACAAATTATATACACACATATGTCCA
>DWEB01000136.1:0-10460 GCA_018245775.1 Pyrrhopyge zenodorus | reverse complement strand
TTTCTTTAACAGAAAAAACAACAAACTGTAATATGGTTTTTCTTTTAGATATATTTATATTTATTTACTTACTGTACCTAAATTAAATTTTATGGATTTTAAAAAAGATGAGAAAACTTTTAAAGTTAGAAAAGTCACATATGAATTTCGAAATAATTTCTTTAATCTATTTATCTATCTTAATAATTAAAAAAGTCCTTAAAAACGCATAGTCAGAGCTTGTAATTATTACTGTGATATATTAATACTTAATACCATACATTCTATCGCATATACAAGTATGGACCAGTGTGTTACGAATATTAAGAAAATATTTAAAGTGTTGCTCAATTTTAAACTCGTTCCCGATCGCCGCACAAGAAAGTAGTCAAATATATCTTATTCCGACCTTCGATCTATAAACACGTCGTTTTTTATAAAAAGAAATTTCGCAAGCCATTCTTGACGTATCTAGTTGGAACTGGTCTGATCTTATTTTTATTATGATTATGACAACTATCATATCTGTCGGTCCCTTACGGGGAACACAGCCAACACCGAATGCTATATTTCTATGCTTACAGATTTAACGTGGTTTTCTTCTTTGTTGTTTGTATTGTTTTGTGTATAGGAATTTGATTTGTGATTTAATCTATTTGTATAGTGTGTGTGAACTAAATATTTAAATATTAGCCAATAATAATGAAATCTAAAGGTACTTTAAATAGTCCGGTCTCTCGACTATAATTAGGTCTAATTTCTTTGAAAAACTAGTGCAGTATTGTCCATAAATCCGTAACGTTTCTGTGAATTACTTTTAACCTCAATATTTTCTTTATCTTAATTTTCGGTTAAATCGATCAACTTAGGTAGTGATTTACGTGTTTGGTGTCATCAATTATTTTTTTCTGCAAAACCCATTATATTTTTTAAATATATAACAAGTACATAACGTAATCTGCGACGTGGTAGGCAGAAGAGTATAATACACTCCCAAGTTTTACCAGTTACGTTTACGTTTACGTTAAGTTTACGTCATGGTGAACCTATTATGGTGGACCTATTATGGTGAACCTATTATCATACACCGGGCAAAATTAAAGACTCTAAACCACTTCGAGAATTTTTAACTAGAGATTGTACTTATAATAACCCAATAGTACTCCGGAATTAAGACCCAGGACTTCTCGATCGGGAGTCGCGCTCGCAACCACTCAACCAACGAGGTACATACATAAGCAACCAACATAGATAATCTATCTAACACATAGCGGCGCTAGGCTCGCCTACATCAGTAGCGGCAGGCGCAAACAAGTCTATTTCTACCGCTGAACGGTAGCCTTCCTCTATTATATTGAGGCAGCAAGGAATTCGGACGCATACTGTATGAGATAGTATCAAGACTATTAATACGTGTGAGATATTGGTCCGTGCGTGTATGTATGAACTGGATACGTTTGCCTCGGATAAATTGGATTTTACTAAAGTATATTTGAAAAATTTACTTTATATTGTTATTTAAATAAAAGCAGCTAATTCCATATGATATCGCGAATCCATTAAACCTATGTACATAACTATTGATTTTCTTTTTCATAAAATTGATTTAAATTCACAAACATTGACATATTGACTAAAATAAGATGTAACATTTTTGCGAATACTCCCCTCACATTCTCACCTAACATAATAATTTTTTTCATAAAATAGATTTAAATTCACAAACATTGACGTTTTGACTGAAAAAAGATATAACATTTTTGCGAATACTACCACCACATTCATATTGTTTATATTCTTATTATTACTATCATTATCATTATTATACCTATTGTATTGTCACGCCAGATCCTTCAGGGGATAGACAGGAACCACCAAGTGCCATACATCTTTATCATTACATATTTAACCTGCTTCTTCTTCGTCATTATAATTTTTTTATAACTATAATAAATGTATTAAAATATAAAAATAGGTATGTACTTACTTTTTTTTAATTAAAATAAATTGACTCATAAAATAAAATAAACTGATTTATAACATAAAATAAACTTAGAATAGTTATCTTGGAATGTTGTCGTTTTTATGAACATGCATTTAACATAACATCACATGATCTATAATCGTGACCTTGATCACAAATCATGTACAAAATAAAACAATTTTCTTAAATGGATCACCCGAGCTCGATCTTAACTTGTTTCGAAATGTTAAAATGTATTTTACATCCGCAATCCGAGTGTTTTTGTAGAATTTGATAAGAAAATTAACTTTAGGGTCGCGCCACATTGAATAGTTATATTCTGCTAAGATATTATGTATTCATGTCGAACTAATTTAATTCTATTCCTGTTTCTATAATACATAATCACAAACGATATGTTTACTTTGACTTTTATGTTATTTACCAGCAATTATGACGTTAGCATATAAATTAATAATACATGCGTTATTATTTAACCGATTTATGATTCATAAATATTTAACATACTATTGTCACAATTTACATACATACATATCTTCACGCCTGACGGGGTAGGCAGAGAGCACCGAGTGCCAAATATCTCTATCCTTACAAACCTGTTGCGCTTTGTCTATATTCATCACCCTCTTCACACATGATCAAATTTATTTTTAAAATTCAACAGTTAACGATAAATTTCGTGGAACCGTCGATGACTTGAATATCTACAATACGCGGTACATTGCAAAACATACATTTGACACATTATGTATGTATACTTAAATGCATACAAATCCTAAATGTTAAGGTTCATCATTAAAATATCGCGGTGTCATTTCAAAAGATTTACATCGAATACATACTTAACATTAGCTTCTTAGAACGTTCAAATAACAATTATTGTTTGGAAATGGAACAGTATTCTAACAACGGCTAAGTGGTAGTATTCATGAAGACTTGGAATGTGATGCGATAAAAGCCTTGATGTGATGTGATGCTTTTGAATAGCACTTAAATGATACACCTAATACGGCTAACATAAATGCCAATTATAAATACCTAAATATTAAAATCTTAATGTTTCTGTTTAATATTCGTTCATTTCGATATTTTAAAGCAGCCTTTTTTACATCGTGTGGAAGAATATCCAAAACTCGAAATTTAAGTTCCCTTATATTATAGCCATTCGTATTGTTGTAATATGTTTTGTTTTGAAAATTATGTGTAAAAAAACATACTAGCGATATGTAACATTTTCATGTAAACAAAGAAATCGAACAACTTTCCCACAATACATTTGGAGCCATCAAAATGCGTGCCGTGTGACAATATACGAAAACATACTACAGACAATTGATTTTGTGAATCTCAACGTGGATGTACTTAGTTACTTACTTACTGAGCAACGAAAACACATTCCCACGAGTGCGCGCGAGATAATGCTCTAGCGCGGCGTCTCTGTGCCATGTGACGTGCGAAGGACGAGTTGGGCAACGGAACTTAGAGAATTAGTCCACAACTCTACCTGGCTCATTGTTACCTAGAGCTGTTCGATTTTCAAATTTCAAAATGGAAAAACTATGACTCGATCTATATTACTGTTTCTTGGTCTACTGTTACGGAGTACAGATTTTCTGGACTGTATAGAAAGGGATAAGTATGTTTATTAAAGCCTGTTTAAATCACTTTATTATAGGTAGTAAACAATTTTTATGTATATTTCATGGCAATATATATAATCTATGTATAAATATATATAGAGAATGATGAATATGGAAGAAGCACGGCAGGTCTGTAAGGATAGAGATGTTTGGCACTCCGTGCTCTCTGCCTACTCCGTAAGGGACCTGGCGTGAGGATATGTATGTACGTATGAATGATTGTTTGTATCTTTAATATTCTGTACTTATGTTATTTCAGGAGAGAATTATAGGTAAGGTAATTTGATGTGTTAATACAAAAAACACGGGGTACATTCAAGACTCATTGCATTTCATATTCGCTAAACGAAAGCAACGTTTAATTAATTCGACGTGCACCGTTTTATTAAGAAAAATTAAGACGATCCAATCTTCTCTCAAAGCCTGTCTGGTGTTGTCACTTTTACTGGATGAAACCAAGAGTGAACGTATTACGATCCATTAGATATTCGGGTCAAGTGTAAATGTTCTTCTCGTTTCTTTTTTTACGTTGGCAACACTGCCTTTCTAAGTTTGCTGCTGTCGATCGTTCCATGACATTTTGTGAAAACAATAAAAACATGTCTGGCGTCGGAAGCATTACTTTACAGGTACACGAGGTATGTATTTTCAAAATATTCTTGATGGTTACATTTCAAATACGCCAAATTAAAATTATACTATATTTCCTGATTTTGAATAAAAACTGCATTTAAGCCAATTTTGTGCATTTTGAATTGTGGCTGTTTTGAAGGTATTTGTATACCATCACGAAATGTCATGTACATGGTAGGCAGATAGTACCCAGTGCCACATATCTTTGCCCTTGCAGATATTTATTAAACCTTGTAAGTGACCAGCGCAGCTAAAAACCCGCCAACGTAAGGTTTAGCTTTAACCCCTTATATCCATCACGGCCTACATAGTTTTCTGTCACAGACAACGAAATGACTTTTGGATCATTGACTTTTTTAATTTTCGTTACTTGTGAACCACATAAAAATCTATATATACATACATGTATATATCTATATGTATTATATATGTAGTTCATCAGTCGTCTACCATATTACAAGCTCCCTTGAAGCTCACTTAGGATCCAATTACTGCGTGTTGAAATGTCTCATATTATTATTATTATTGTTGCCGCAAGTATAAGTTGCCAGTCATAATAACTGCGCATGAGTTGCACACGTAACACATGCAGGCTAAGTGCAGTGACCTACACACATTGACAATCTGAGTTAATACCACATCAATGGCCGCCGGTGTTGACCATGATATTTAACTGTATTCCGGCATTGCACTTAAGTTTGGCAAATGAGATTGTTATTGTTTTTTATTTTTGCCGATTCATACAACTTGAAATTATTCAAGACAAGAGTGAAAAGGCACTTGCTAGGCAAGCTTGTTACACATCCTAGTCTGCGTTTCGCTTTCCATCAGGTGGGATAGCATGGATAGATCAAACGCGAGCTAAATAAAAAATCTAGACATATTTGACCCTAGGCAAGCGAGAAGCTCGATGAAACTTAACACAATTATATGACAAGATATTGTTGTATAGAGGACTACCATACAGGGTATGATATAGTCACATGAGTGACACAACCCTTTAAAAAAAAGAAAAAAATTGAAGCACGTTCTAATAATAATTATTATATACTTATTTATTTACAATTTACAATTCATTCCATGATACAAAGGGTGGACTTAATACCTTTGCAACTCTGCTCACCCTTATATGAAATAAACGTGGCAGTATGAATGTGTGTAATTAAAAGCGCAAGTTAGAAGACATCGCAGCTATAACATATACTTGATACAGATTTTAAATTATCTTCATTACGATATCAGTCATTTGTTAGATATACTGGATAACCGTTCCCCCATGAATGACGCTTTGTTATCGTTAAAATCCTTGTGTGCTGGATACAGCTTCTTTTAATGAGCTATACTGCGCCCTGTTCTAATACGATACAATTTACTGAGCACTTACATACACACTTCGTATACTCAATCGGAAGTAGGGCTGTGATCGCGTTGCGTCATTGACCAACTTTCGTCGCTCGACTTCGCAATCAATACCGCCGATGTATTAACCGGTTGCTCGTAAATACACTACGTTTCCGGGCGTGCAGTGTTCTAATATTACCTAAATGGTCTATTTATTATATTTAGCAATTACCGAAATTTACCTATTTATTATTATATTTTAATGTTACCTCAGTGAACTATTTAATTTTGAATTTATTGTATTTTAGTATACCCTAAATTATCTATTATTTTATTTTAGTCCTAAGTTATCTATTTAGTATATTTTAGTAATACCTAAGTGACCTATTTATTGCATTTTAGTGCCTATATATCATAAATTATGTGTTCGTTTTATTTTCAGCTGCATCAGTTATTATTGATATTAAAATAAAATGAACAGCCGTAAGAGACTTGGCGAGAGAATGCATTTAAATCAATACATGTTTAGTGATGATATGAATGATATACTCAATACCTGTTATATTTCACAGTCGTAAGCGAAGGTCTCTTGCTACATGCGTTATAATATTCAAATTTTTCGAATCAAATAAAACAGTGTCGAGTCTCATTTAAAAGGATTCGTGGGTAAATTTTATTTTAATACGTAAAGTTGGAACGAAACGGGCAATGGTCGGCCAGTTGTAACTGTCGCCTGCTCGTTTGTTATTCTGTTCACAAAGCCCAAAAACGGATAATATTTGTAAATATTGACGAAATTAATCTTTTATATTTAATACGATGCGTGATCGGACATTCGGCCAGTTACAAAAATTAAAGGTCAATCTTGTTCAATATTATTATACATAATATTGTAACTTGGAGTTATAGCCAATGTAACCTTTGATATTATTGTTATAAATTCGATGAGTTGATGGCGTTTACGCCAATAATGTACTCCGACTTTATTGTATTAAAAATTGACAGCGAACATGGCAATATTTAAATACCGACACGATTGTTATCGAATATCGTTTTAGATGCGTTAAAACATGAGTTTTTACAACGTTTCCATTTTATAACGAGCGTTGAAATCGATCTGAATTTTTGAATCTATAATGTACGTTATATTTATTCTTTTACCTTAGTATAATTTCGCACAAACTTTAATCATTGCATCGTTGAAAGAAAAGATTTATCTTCTACCTGAGGCTTTCCTGGGGCACTATGACACGGGATTCTTCAAGAAATGCGTAAAGAGAGCTCTCCTTCAAAGCCGGGGACGCATTGACCACTTCTCGGGTGTTGCAAATGTCTATAGGCGACGGTGACCACTTACTAGGAGGTGGCCCGTTTACTTGTATGCCAGGCAACATGTAAAAAAAAATGTCTATACTCTTAAATATGTAGACCGAAAATGATGATGCGAATATTGTCGGACTTTATTTGAAAACATTCGATAGTTTTAGTGCCCTTATAAAATATCTATGTCGGACCGAAATGAGCTCCGTTGGTGTTATTCATAAATCTTCACAGGTCAGAGTGACCGCTTAACATTGAAATGTAGCTACTAATAGTCACCTCTCTTATGCCACAAAAAGGGCAATATTAAATATGATAAATTAAAACTTCGATTCTAATTGTTTTTTGCCCACCGCAGGAGCAGAATGCCCACTTCACAATGCTATTATTGATTTAGATATTCGTCTTTGAGAAGTTTTCAATCAGTAATTCAGTATTAAGACTAGAGGGCATTTAGACGATTAGGATGTTTGCAAAATACTGGAAGTTTGATCCAATCTGCTACTGCTGGTCCTAAATTAAAGACTAAGGCTTTTAATTCATTAATTAAAGGTTGTTGATGATGATGAATTCATCATCATATATGGCACTTAGGGCTTTCTCCCTACCTGTATCATTATCATCACCGTCATCATCATCATCATCATCATCATCATCTGCTCTTTTTATACTTCCATTGTTAGATGGGTCTCCTCTGAAATTTAGAAAGTATAAGGCCATATTGTTTCAACCGTGTCATGTTTGTTCTGTATCTTTAAATCTTTGTATGTTTAAGCACGAATTAATGCAGTAAGACAAAATAAAACGATTAGATCAAACCGTCCAACTGTGGTGTCAAATCCAAGTGAAATCGATGTGACCTTACGAACAAAACCTCGTTCTTTTTTTCTGTACATTTATATTCTGTATATTCATATTTTATACGATAACAGCGACCTATACGTAAAAAAACACGTGTAGAAGACGCATTGGGAACGATAATTTGATTTTTATGTTTCTCTTAATATAATGATGTATTATTTAACGCTTATTGAATATTATTGGAATTATTCAAATCGATGTTGGTGAAATATGATATCTTAGGTTATTTCAATTGGCATCACTCTTAGGATTTCCATATGATTATAATGTGAAATATAATACCGTCGTGTACAAGCTTCTGGAATGTATGGTTTATAAAAATATTCATCGCACCGCGCACTAAAATTCTTTCCGTCGTTGGTACGGACAAACATATGCAGTCACGATGGAATTATGTATCGAATTAGTATGTACGTATGTTATATCGAAATAGGCCTAGTTGTTTTAGATCTATCTGAGCCTCTTCTACTAGCTTCCGCTGCTTGTAGTGGTTTAATCTTGATATAGATAATCACGAAACACTTAATACTTTGAATGCCTCGATCGTCATGTTGATTGCAAGCGCGTCCGCCAATCGAGATGTCCTGGGTTGAAATCTCGGTTAGGGTACTATGAGATTTTTTTTATTTAAATTTTCTAGTACTCGGAGTCTGAATTTGTGCACGGTATATGGCAATAGCCTTACCGCCTATTCCATACTGGCACTAGAGCTGACAGTTTCCATAAAGAGAAAAGCAAAGCAGAGGGGTATAATAAAGATCAAATACGAAACCAATTTACCATGTAAAGTGGTTATATAATGCCGCAAAGCAAAAAATGAAGTTGTAAAAAGACAAAAAGTAAGTAATGGAAGATGGCCGGTATCAAATAATGAAAATCAAGCTTGTACTCTCGTCATATGTATAACGTATAGGTATTTAAATGGTGGGCTTGGACGCCGGCTCGCAAATAAGATTAAGCGATTCAATTTGACGCGATTACCATAAAAATCGAGTACGAGTATAATATTTTATATGCTTTATCCTGCACATACAAACATGAATGCTGGTTTTCATATTTTTGTGCGATTTACGGACTGTACATTTTCACTGATCACCTCGCTATATATGATGACATCTTTCTTGAAAGATGGCATTACATAACTATTTTGGATGGCTATGGAGCATAAACTTGTACACTGTTAAACTCGCGATAGAAATTTATATATATTTGTATAGACTGTTATATAAATTAGATCATAGATCCATTAGTAAGTCACTCAGAGGTCCACACAATCAATAATAAGATCTTTGATTGATTCATAGTCAAGGATTGATTTTCGCAACATCTGCCGCGTTCTGCCATTTACTATATACAAAGTTATTTGTATTGTATCATCCATCTATTAACCACTGATATTGATTATTTTATTCTATTTATTATTACACCGACCAATCATACTTAATGTACCAGTGCTAGAATGACTATTAGTTGAAATATTTTCTGACCATTTCAAAACTCGATTTTGTTTTTATTGATGTTATGTAGGTTTTATTTATTCATTTTATGTTTATTTAGATTACAGGTTTTATGTTGATTTCACTTTTTTATTTTGTATTGATTTATTTTATATTGCTAATAAATGATATAGTTATTCATATCTGCGCGAATTATCAAAATCTTATTATCAATACGGACATGTCCTAACTATGACGTTGTCAAAGAAATATTACAAAAGCGCTTACATGGCAAGACCTTCAGACAAGCAAGTGCTTATTTTTGAACCAATCATATACATTACTTTCGTAGCCTTTTATTATGACAATGCAATCTACTTTTGCCTTGGGCGGTAAAGTCGACACCCTTGTTCATAAACGCTGAAATAATTGTTAGTAAAATATTGAAATTTTCGCTTATTATATAAGATACAAGACTCGAATAAGAAAGAATAGAATTGGATGAAAGACACGAATAACAAAATATAAAATAAAATACAAGACACAAATAAGAAAGAATATAAAAATAAAAAATACAGGGATAAGAAAAAATGTATTAGATAAATGACGAATAAAAAAGAATAAGTTTGGATAAATATACGAATTTGAAATAATAAAATTAGATAAAAGACAAACAAGAAAGAATATAATAACATAAAATACACAACATTTAGCTTATATCATGTTTTTGAATAAATGATTCCCAAATATATTTAATAGAAAAAGTTTTTAATTATTTATAAGCTAATATTTTGCGTAAAAAATGTACATAGAGTATCTTTAATACAAAACCAACTTTGCGACCAGACCTGGATCATACGGTGGAAGGCAAAAAGTAGACAAAGAAAAACCTGATACGACACCGATGCGACCAGGCGAGAAGAATAATTAAAATTCGACTTTAAACGTATACACATAAAGGGTAAAGTGCTTTGATTACAGATTTTTACAACTTGGGTGTGTATAGTGCAAAGTGTAGGGTTTGCTAAGGTACAATGTCGATCGATAATGGGTGCAAGAACTGTAATACCATAAGGCGGAGTAGTTAGATTTTTATAAAAAACTAATTCAAATGACTGCCTCGGTGGTCGAGTGGTCGCGAGCGCGACTGTCGATCGAGAGCTCCTGGGTTCGATTACCGGGTCGAGTACTATAGATTGTTCTAAATTATATTTAGAGTTTCTAGTAGTGGCTCGGAGTATGGATAAGTGCCCGATATATGGCAAT
>DWEB01000135.1:0-10463 GCA_018245775.1 Pyrrhopyge zenodorus | reverse complement strand
TTTTTTTGAGCACCCGATAGCTGTACTACTTGGCACTCCAGGATTATCCATTCATTCTGGGACACCCTGTATATGTAGGTACCTAATAGGAGTATCAGCGTAATTTGTAATATGCACAATACAATGAAAGGGGGACTTACACAATGATGAATAATTACGTCTGTAATGAGCCTAATTTAACGAGGATTTACACATAAGTTGTCAACATAGTTGTATTATTGATGCCGATAACAAGGTCATTAAGTAAATAATATTATATATATATATAAATACTTTCAGCGACGGTTTCTTTCGACACACTAGACGTGGCACTTGTAAAAAAAATTACGTAAAATTGTCAGTACCAAACAAATTATTACAATTGTACAATAACGTTAATAAAAATTAAATGATCGTCGTCAAAACCTGTTTCCCCCGAGACACCCAGGATTTCTGTATTTGAATACGTTCTATTTACGAGTCAGATAAAAAAGAGAAAAATCGCTGTCTCATGATTATCCACTGTAACCTGCAATTGTTTGTCACTTGCATTAATTACAAGTCCAGTGATTTAATGATCTCATATTATTATTAAAAGAAAATCAAATTACTGTCAATAGTAGGTAAAATTGAATATTTGAGTTAGAATGTAAAATGTAAATCTTATACTCCATGCATGAGAAATTTATGGCAGAACAACAGATTTGAATACAGATATATTAACCTTTCATTTTGTGCCAATTTTTTCAATACAAATTCTGACCTCTGTCGCCTGCATAGATTATTGAATAATCCTAAAGTAATCTGATCTTAAATTTCGCTATACGGAAAATCCGATGTTTATGTGAGGAATAATAAAATCGACCAAGACCGGATAGAGAAGGAGGCAGGATTGTGCTCAATACGAGAGATCCATATCCAGCAGTTGACTGAAACAGGCTGGTAATAGTAATGTTGGTAATTAAAATGAATTTGTGTCCTTTTTTCTTAATTCTCGTAAACTTCTTAATTTTCAATTAAGTAAAGTTTCAATAAAGGGTGATAATTCCTATTTGTACTAATGCTGTTATTATTGTGTTTTTTCTCGTTCTGAAACACGCGCATCACACTAACTGTGATTATTTAAAGTATTTTAACGAATTAATATTATAGGATACCGTTGTAGAATTCAATTTCATTCTTGTGATTAATTACGCTTTTGACATCAACACAGCTGTAGTAGTTGTAATGTCACAATAAAGTGGTTTAAATTCGTGGATGTTAGATAGTTCAGCGCTAACTTGGAATTTTCTAGAATATTGTAAAACAGTCCAGTATACGTCTGCGAAACTACCATCGTGTTTCTACGACCAAAATGTTTAAATTTCGTATATGTTGTATAAACGAGTGCTGACGTGGAATGTTCTAGACGTTTGCAAAAATACCAGTGATTCAGATGTTTTATAGATTCTACGACCAATGTGGTAGAAATTAGTAGATGTTTGATAACCCAGCCAGAATGTTCTAGAAGTAAATAGAGTAGTCCAAGAAAATAGCACTGATTCAATAAACAATTTAAAACTAAGCATTTACTGAGCAGTAGAGCTTGTATTGATGTGTTCAGGAGTAAATAGTACGTAATTACACTTAAACGGTTACGAGGTGTATCAGGTGTACTAAGTTACCTTTAAAGTAACATGGCTTTTGTGAATAACCATGAAAAAATATATCTGTTCTGTCATGAAAAATAATAGAAAGGGCATGCTCCGATGGTTCGGACATGTGGAGAGAATAACTGATGAAAGAATGACAAAAAAGATATACAATGCGAATGTCGATGGTCGCAGGTGCCGAGGGAGGCCAAGGCTCACCTATCTTGAGCAAATAGATCAGGTTGTGACTGATGGGGGAGTTAGAAGTTCCAGGAACCGGCGTGTATGTATGAAGAGTGTGATGAATTGGAAGAAGCACGGCAGGTCTGTAAGGATCGATATATTCGGCTCTCCGTGCTCTCTGCCTACCTCGTAAGGAATTTGGCTTGAGGATATGTATGTATGCATGTAGAATAAAACTGTTTCGACAATAACCTATACTGTTACCTTCTTGAACGCGCCTGAAGGGTTTTTTATTTTCTCTGACACTACTACTCACGTCCAACCATAATTTTAACCACTCGATATTTATCTAAAGATACGTGACGTTATAGTATTTTCACACTCTGTATCCCATTTCATGCTCAACTAAGCATGATTCATATTGTGCGTAAACAGATTCGAAGTGAAAAGTCAAAGGTCGGATCAAAATTGTTTCGAACAATCGTTCCGGATGTCTATTGATATTAATCCCGTTTCATTTTTACTTAAATGGGGTTTCAGGACCACCGTCTATATTTAAATTCATGAACCCTTCAAATTAAATTTTAGTATGGCTTCAGCTATATTTAGTCTCTTGCTTAACTAATCTAATCGGATCAGTGTAATAAAAAACATTGCATTGTAAGCCGCGGAAAGTTTAACTTTTAAACGTGGAACTTATTTTCCGAGTTTCAATGCTTTTAACCAGAACTTTTTCTCTTTAAATACAAGTCTCAACCCGAGGACATTTTATCGACTCGCAAAGCTCGTTATCTTAGAAAGGAATCTTTAAAAGGAAATTTGATAAATAAACATCGTCTGCGGTAGAAATTCGCGTTCCCAGGTCTTATCGCGGCTAGCTTCGTTCGCGTCATTGGATCAGCCAGCCGCGTAATGCAATAAAAATCTGTCTGCGACATTATTAAATAACTTGTACTTCTGAAGTGTTTTTTGCGCGTATTCAAATTTCATCCAGTTTCAATTTGTATACATTACTTTAGTTCTTATTACGCGA
The DNA here is from genome assembly GCA_018245775.1 of Pyrrhopyge zenodorus. Lineage (NCBI taxonomy): Eukaryota > Metazoa > Arthropoda > Insecta > Lepidoptera > Hesperiidae > Pyrrhopyge > Pyrrhopyge zenodorus. The sequence continues at coordinate 7,637 of DWEB01000135.1, read as the reverse complement.
ATGCCGAGTAGGATATACATACTTGTATAGAAATGCTTCCAACTAGCATGTGAGTTTACGAACGTACGTACATTTTATTATTGAATATACTTGATGTTACGTATAATAATGATAATTAGGTATATAACTAATTGTGCATAGTAAAATACAAAACTCGATTAGGTATAACGTTGTTCATTGAGGAATGAACGGACACGGTGATTTAAAAAAATACGACACCATAGTACTTATAGAATTCATTGTTCAAGTTATAGCTTATTTCAATCTGTGATTTCTGTCAGCGGCGCTGGCATTGGAGTGCTGATAAAGAGACAAATTTAGCGTGCACTTTAAACTTATGTCTGTCTTTAATGAATTTAACTCTGATATATGTATGTTATCTACAACATAAAACGGAAATGTTGATACATTTTTGACTCCATCTTTAATTGCCTCGTGATCGATGTTTTTTTACTTTTATATGTATTTGACAATATCGTAACAAATCAAAGTAATGATTATAAAACTCATATATCCTTTTTACGTCATGTCGTGCTGTCATGTCATATTTCATGTCCTATAACTAATGTATGTCGGACATTACCGAAGGATTAACAAACATCAATTTTTATGTTTCAACATTGTGTAATAAATTTTCGTATCAACCATTGTGTAATGATTTTTTATTTAGCTTAAATTCTGTAAACGTTGGCTAAATCCGACAATGGTCAGTAAGTACCCAAAATCTGTCATGGATGTTTGATAGTTTTCAAAACGACTCAATTGATTTTGAGCCGTAGCATATTTTTGTTCTCATTGACGTTATATTTCATAAATCTCTTACATATTGGCAAAAGTGGAATATTCGTATCTTCATTACTGAAAATTGTAAGCGTGTTTAATTTTGGCGCGCCACCGCATTGATGGCTGTCCAAAGTTACTTTCCACTGAACTAAGGAATTTATTTCATTTACAAGTATTGGGGTAATTTGTTCGGCTCGTGGAAATGTCGGTTTAAATAGCCCATCGCCGGGGTGAGGGCCAAAAATATATCAATATAATTTAGCCCTGTTACCAGGCTACCATAGAGCCATGAGGAGCGGCCCTCACTTGGGGTGGCGCGGGCGTCCGGCGCCGTACCTGAATGTAATTATTTAACATTAGAGAGAGATTTTTGTCGACAAACAACAGTCTGCCGGCTTTACGAATAAAGCTTTTATTCATCAATCATGTTACCGATTGATGATTGATTAATGCTCAGACAAAGAATAATAACTGCGCTACGCACTTTGTCCATGGCTCGGGAAGGGAATAAATTTCGTAAATTTCATTCTACGCTCTCATCGTGCTCTCGAGTGACGCAACTTTTCAACGGTTCCACGTTCAATGACTGCTCGCCTCGTTTGATCACCATTTGAATATTCAAGTTAACGCATTCAATTAGTTCATGAATGTGTTCGCAAAGGCATCACGTGACGTCACGGATATCAGGTACTTACGTCAGTGGATGTCAAAGTAGACATTCGTAATAACCACGTCGTGGATAGCGGTACTCAATGTTCAATTAGGTGCACTAGTATCCGCACAAGTATGAAGTCAAGAAACTGAGATACGGTACATAATGTTACGACCTGTTAAGTTACGTTTTAATTTTATAAATGTATTACTTGATGTATTTTTAATAATAAAGTATCAATATGTTTTCTATTCTTACAACGATATTATAATGTAAACTGTTACGCATCTACAAACTGTCCTTTATCTTGTTAAACATCTAGTATAGAAAGATTCCTTTGGTAAAATATGCGTTTGTGAACAGGAAAATTTCACTACAGGCGGCCAATTTACAGCTTGCGAGTTCTGAAGTCAAGCCCCTCGGAATGCTCTTTTCCGCGTGAAAGACATCGGTGGTGAGATGTCCTGCACATCAAATTCTCACTACCTTGTCTTTCATGTGGATCGAGCTGTAACTTCTGCCCAAGCCACGCGAAGCCACCCGAAGACTCCTCCAACTCATAATATCCTGTTATTTACGAGTATTATATGTATGTTGGATTATATACTTTTATTTACATAAATTTGCAATTTTACTGCTACGTAATGTTTAATTATTACCTTTTGCTTCGTATGCTACCATATTATAGTATTGATTTGTCTTATATGGTAATTATTATTGCAAATATATTGTTTTGTATAATAATAGATTTACTTTAGCGGTTTGTATAGACCTGGAAGAAGCAACGAATTTCAATGTAGTTTGCGCCATCGTTGGAATAATTATAGTAGTATTTTATAGTGTAAAATTTACTCAGTGTTTAATCGACCACTCTAATTTAATTTTACGATTATTTGCCATACTCTGAGGTATTTCCCAATACAAAAGAAAGAAAAATCTTTAAAATGCAACCATTTTTAGATTATTTGCATAGCGTTAATATTGTATTGTAGTATTCACACAATGGTATTCATAAGGATTGAGTACATATAGTATTCATTTGTTGAAAATTTCCTGTTTTTTTCCCCGAAGCGACACTATCGCACTGAATGGTGCAAATTTAGTCAGAAATTAATCTCATCGAGTCAGCGCATACGCATTACCCCGAGCGTGGGACACGCCCGATTATAAAATAATGACATATTGTAATATTATAACCAGGAGTTACATTACATAGAACAACGGCTCTTTCATTCCACTATTTTATTCATATGCGTACAATGTGGTTATGTGTCCGGTCCAGTGTTTAGGTTACAAAGCTCTCCGCACAAACGTTTGAGCTCAAAAAAATATTTTGTTTGGTATAAAAAAATAAACTATACAAACAAGTAAATCCACAAAGCCGTTAGATCGACCGATGTCTATGTCCAGCAGTGGACGGCTGTGGGCTGAAATGCCGATTAGGTACGTGCAAGAGCACCGTGCGAAACGTCAAGGTGGCAATCGCTTAGTATCATCTTAATATTTTCATTTTGGATTAATTAAAAAGATAGTCAAATTCAGTTCTTGTCAATTTTAAAAAGTTTTAGTTCTCGTGTTCCCAATTCAAATTTTGAATCTAACTTTAGTGATGCAATTTCGTACTTCAATATGAACAACACACCTTAATACCGGTTGTTTTTTTTTGGACATTGTTCAAGAGACAATTTATAAATAAAATATTAATTAATATTTATATATATTAAATAGCAGTGGCTCGGAGTATGGATTTGTCCCCGGGATGTGACTCACTCCCTATTTCATAATGGGACGTAAACATTTTACGAATTGGCAAAACGTGAGACTACTACACTACTCTACCTAACTGTTCGGAGACTAGAGGCGCGATGTTGCGTTCTTTTATATCCTTTAAAAATGTCTAACTAACCTATCCGCGCTGAAATGACCAGTCCAATACTCTTGGACAGTAAAATGTTTTTTCACTCCTTATTAAGCATAGCAAAGGTTAAAAACTACTTCACGGGCGAAATGTTGTCAGTTTCATGACCAATTAATACTACTTTGGTTTAAATTATCAATATCGATATGTAAAAAAATTTTTTGTGAACGTATCAAATTTTCCATTCGCGAAAAAAATTACAAGCTTTACTTGCTTGCTCAACTACCAAATAACTTGAAAGTATGTAAATCTTTTTGCTGGCAATAACAATTCAATTTCGAATAAAATATTTAAATAAGTACGGGACTTTTGCCCGAGCGCTGCTCATTAGAGAATTAGGGAAATTTGCAAGACGTGAAAAAGAAGAAGTTGTTTTCGTCGCCCTGTTTACTTACATTTGTAAGTAATCATAGAATATAAAGTTTAATTATGCCTTTTGTAAATTACATTTTCAATTATTTTTTTCAATCAACGATTCGATCTATTTTAGCAAGAAATGCCATTGTTGATTTTGAAAAAAGGAAAAGTAACATCACGCCTGTAATCCCCGAAGAAGTAGGCAGAGGAGTGTAGCACTACACTCCCACGTTTCACCTGTTACTTTTAGATCCCATTATGGAGTAGTTGGTGAGTCTATTTCCATATCACAAATTCAGACTCCGAGCCACTAGAAAATCTGCATTAGAAAAACTCTAGTAGTACCCGAATTTTTGATTAAAACTGGTTAATATTAGCGCAACATATTTAGCTTCTAATTGTTAAGCGCTAATTTAAGTAAAGGATTCAAGATAAACAGTTCGTGCTCTGTGACTGCCCCGTAAGGGAACTGGCCTGATTATATGTATGTAAGTAAGCATTTTGAACTTTATTTTTAATTAGAGCGCAGTTTGTTCTGCTTGAATTCTGTTTTTTGTAGTGTGGTTAGTGGTACCGCCGTAAATGAATAAGGGTACATTTTTATTTTTCTGTAATGAGAAAAACACTAATGGTAGATGGAATTCGTTGCGTTACGTTATTACGTTTTGTATATGATACATTATTTATATTATTATTAGTATTATATATAACGTTTTGTACATTATAGACGTCTTTTGTATTTTATACATTATTTATATTATTATTTGTATTATATATTACGTTTTGTACATTATAGACGTCTTTTGTTGTACTAAACTAGAAGCCTATGATTCACTGGAAATTCTGAGTTAGAAAAATCGAATAGTACCGGACTCTTGATTTGAACCCAGGATCTCGATCGGCAGTCGCGCTAGCAACCACCCGACCGACGAGGCAGTCAATTTTTTAAATTTCACGCCGAAAATCATGACATCGGCAAGAAAAGATTTCAAGTATCATACCTACCAACTATCAAAGAAAGTACATAATACAAAATTAGTAAATATTCTTATTCCTTGTATAAAAAAAATTGGTGAATTTGTCTATCCAATGATAAATAGTTCGTTTTTACTAATAATATTAATTCCTTGTCCAGTGGTATGTAACATATTATAAGCCGTTAACATAAAAATATACGTAAGCATTTCTAGCAGTTTCATTGAATAATATTGAAGAGGTGATAACATTTGTTATACATTAGGTATAAACTATATTGGGACATGTCAATAATACATATTTGTCGTTGCTTCTTTCAACGTATTTATCGTGTGATTTTATCCTGTATAATAAATGAATTGTGTACTTTCGGATTTGCTCTATATTTACTTGATATGAATAAGTATGCTTTTGATTTTGTGCTATGTGATTTAAAAAAAATGTAAGCGAACACGTTCGTTATCGTAATGTCAGTATCGCATCGCTGTCGATCCGATTTCTATAATGGTCGATGTTAAAAATTACATGTAAAATGCAGTATCTGTATAATACGCGGAGTGTTTTTTCTAAATGATTTTGAGAATGGTGTTGTACATCATTGTCTGTTAATTGAACGTGGAGAAGGATCGTAATGCGTTTCTTAATGTTCTTTCTTTTCTTTGTTCTTCATAATGCTTTCCATATTACTTTGCCATCGATCGCGTATCTCCTTATCTTACAATGTTCTACGAATGTATACGTTTTTTAAATCTTTTTCTCTACGTGCAACCTAATTCTTTGCCACCCTCATTTTTATTCCTATTTTTCTCGTTATTTGGATCGACTTGCGTTTTGAATTTCAGTGTATCCTTGTGCTTTTCGATCGACTCTCGGAATGTGTTCCGTCGAGCTCGCCCGCGCCAGACGGTACCTCGTAACGTTTTCGCTTTCATTTGTACAAGTAGACACTTTATTGCCCAACGTAATATCGATTAATTGATTTTTATTGGTACTATTTGTCATTGTCCAAAGTCGCTTTGGATATAGACAATGAATCACATCGAATATTTGTGAAATATTTAGTTGTAGTTTCTTGGCATTTCACTTGTAAACGATACTCAGAACACGTGGTGGGGCTTGTTTTTTTCCTTCCTATATCGGTCAGAACGAGCCTAATTTGTGATGTCTTCTTTACAGGAACAACAATATTGTGTTTTTTATTATATCGGTACGCACGCTCATCTGAATATTAAAATTCAAGCTGCGATTGCGTGCCCTCCCGTGCATAGTGTACGGCACGTTATCTGTGTTATTGATCCGCGCCCTTCTAAAGGAACTTCGCCATTTCATTTCCAACTTTTGTATTTCACCCCACTCTAAATGAAATAATTAAATATCTTGATGATATGTGGAAAGTTGTTACAAAATGTATAAACTCTTTTATAATTGACGATATTCGATCTTAAAGGCTAGTTAGTAGCTTCTTGAAAATTAATAATACGGCGCTCGTTTATCATTTAAAATCAAATTACAGTGTTCACGTTTGACTCTGTGTGTTTGGGAGTATACATACCTACTACACTTATCTGCCTACCTATTCGGGGATTACAGGCGTTAAGTTACGGTGAAACATTTGCCAGAACCATTATTAATTTCTGCAGAGCGGCCATTTTAAGTTCGTTTGCTTTGTATTAATAATAAATTAATTTTGCGATGGAAATGGCACTAACGCCTTTGATATTATGCTACAAGTGTTTGTTTCACATGATGCGGTAATGCAGTGTCTTATTTTAATACAAAGCTCTACCTACTCGTAAAATACCGCATAGGTAATTCATGACCGCTTCCTAGAGGGGTCGATGCTTGAACCTAAGATGGCGTTGGTATTTATCACTGACTACTAAGTAATATATATTTTTATGAAATACCGCAATTTTACATAATGATTTTATCAGGTTTACCTATCTATGCTGTCATTTTTCCGACACAACTTTCGAAACCATTTCTGGAGCAAAACTGGTGTTGAAAACCACGCTCTTGTTTCGATCTGGACATGACGTCATGCGCGTAAATTAATGTAGAGCTTATTGCAACTAATCTATAACATTGAACCAGGCAGTTTGTCTACGACTGATTTTTAAGAGCGTTCATGTGCCGTTTCCCCTCGGAGAATCATAATTGTGGGATGAATTAATTACTTACGGAAGTTTTGTTTGCCACGAATATACCTGACATTTAGCCGTTTTATTTTAAAAACGCAATAGAGCCGGGAATCATATTGGATTCAGAATTAAACAGTGATATATTAAATATAGCCATACGATCTATACCATCCATACCGGCCATACCACCGTCGATCTGGCACCAATGCTCAGATGTTGCGGGGGTGGTAATCACTGTTAGAGCCATTGCTATGGTACAGTGTCTGTGACGAAAGCCGTAATACTACACCCGGTGTGCTTTGTAAACGTATTAATTTAACAGTTTGTGCGCCCGCAGTCCGCGATTCGGAGAATGACAATGGCTATTGTGTGGCCGCGGTGAGTTAGCGCGCCCCGAATCAGACTGCCTCCATCTTATTGCGTTTCTCCACGATGTACATATGTAGGCACAGTTTTCTGATGCGTAATCCAGATGTGAAATACAATATAACACTTATTTATCATACGGTTACGACGAACTCACGCATACCGCAAACGCAATAACCATTAATTACATTTAAACAATAATTACGTAGTGTTGATAATGCTTGCGCAGCGATCACTTACTAACATCGCGTGGCGAGCGGATCTACGAATATTTCTAGCGAAAGTAGCGATAGCTGTATTTGCATTATCTTATTTTAAGCACATTCACCCACTTAGCCAAATGGCGGGCTCCCGAATATCCTCGCCATACGTGTAGCCTGACTGTCAATTTAGAAATATTACGTTAATTATCCAGAATGTGATTGTGATTATAAAAATGTCTATT
>DWEB01000134.1:0-10468 GCA_018245775.1 Pyrrhopyge zenodorus | reverse complement strand
GTGTGAACAATATACACATAATTTAGCCGTGGTTTGCTTGTCAAGCATTTAAAACATTGAAACATACAATATATTAGTTATTTTTTTTAACAACCAAAATATTCACTAGAAATAATTTACATGGCAGATCAACGTTTGCCGAGAAAGCTAGTAGTCTGTATATTTCTTGTCCAATTACTTGAATAAACTAAAACAGGTCGTTAAAAGTTATTATAATGATATAATCGACTTCTACCGTTCCATGATTGGAATGGGTCTTCATACAGATTGAGAAGGGTTACAGTTACAGACGGCTACGCTGGCGAATCGTGGGTTGGTAGATTAAAGACCATTATGAGGTTTGTCCCATAAGATGCTCTCTAAGTATTTTAATGCCGTTATTTTATGTTCAAAATCTGTAGGAAGTTCCAGGGGATGCTGAAATCTAAATCACTAGACTGCCACCAGAAACTCGACCAGCGCAGCTGACTAAGGACCTAATCTCGTACTCTGTGAAAAGAGACCCGTGTGTAATAATGAAGCGATGGCAGGGTTCATGGTTACAATGATGGTGAAACCGTAGCCTGTGATGGATCCTTAAACAAATGTAAAATCACTTTACACAGTAAACGATGTAGATAACGAACTATTGAACGGATAATTATATTCTTCTCGCCTTGGGTAGTGAAATATTTTTGGCCACACAAGGCCTAGGCTTATTTGCTATGCATACGTTAAATATTGGTACCAGCTTACCTATTCACGTCGCGAAATGTTCTGCAAACGAATTTCAATCTTAAAACAAGACCATAAGATCTCTTTTTTCTTTCTACGGGACATAATCCTATCTGTGTACCGTGCTACAAGACCACTTTATTTAATGTGTCTAACAATACGACAGCATTTAAATTTGAACTTAATTTATACACTTGTAGAGATTATATGAATTTCGCTTAGACGTAAGGACGGTTACGAAAATCAAATCAAAATTCGAACGCCGAATCGATCTAATACAGATTAGAAAACTATTGTTGTGCAGTCGTAAACTGCCAATTAAAAACTGGTCATGTGTAAAACATAAAAATGCGACCCTCGCCCGATACTTCCGCGAACTATTTTATTTATCCCATACGATTCCAATCGCCACCCGGACACAAATAATGCAAATAAAGTTCAAACTCGCGTGAAAGTGTCATTCGTCAATGTTTTTTTAAGCAGTCACGAAACACCAACGTATTGTAGAAGCGGCCATTCCCAATACATAAAAGTTCGGGTGCCAATTTCATAATAGATATTTCCAACGACAGTATTAATTTTATATTAGCCCTTCATAACGGATTGACATGTCGACTGTATCATTTTCCACTTCATCTGTAACCATTATTCGTTAATGCTTGAATTCTATTTGAATAATGGTATAACAATTAGCAAAATCTCAAAAGGCATTATAACATGGTGAACAGAGTTGTAAATTCGATAAAATTGTTCCCCGGGGATGCAAATATTCTAGCATTCGAACGTTTCCGAACGAGATGGACCTATATGAAAGAGCGAGATCAGTTGTTTTTTCACGTAACTTTTTTTTTGTCACAAGCGCAACTGCCAGCTTCCAAGAAGGTGTAAAGTGGATTTTATTTTGTGTTATTTGTTATTTATTTTATTGTATTGTTAATAAGCATGGTAAGGAGACCGACGTAAACTATTATTAAATGGTTATTTGGAACTAAATAGAATATGATGACCGTGGATAATCGTTGAATGGGAACACAGCAATCAGGGTCCATTGTTGTCGCTTTGACTTCTGACGTCTTTATTGTTGTGCACGGCTGTATAGTCCATGCAGCCACTCGAACATGAATTTATAATCTGTGAAATAGAGATGTTTTTTGTCTGTGGATTTACGCGCCAATTGATATATTATTGGCAGTAACGTTGAAACGTATAGCAGTTTATAGAATGCTCCTATATCGTGTGTTCACACAGAGATAATTTGTTAATAATAAAATTTCTCGCCTCAGATGTTTCTTATTCAATTGTGGACGTTCTTGTTAAAGGACACTGCCCATTATACATCCAAGATTTATTTATTTTCTGGTGTCAATGGTTCTAAGTTTGATACTATTCTCAATTTTACAACATGACTGTTGCAAAATAAAATAATCGATAGTTTTACTGTTTGCTAGCATTAATCGTTTTTGAAGTTCATTTTTAATAGTGTTGACTCAAGTTGATAGTAAGTGTAAAGAATGTTTTAGAGTATATACATATTACCGGTAGTCAATTATATTAAAACTAAAGGGCTTAGATAATAATTTTAAGTGTGTATACCTATTTGGTGCACTTTGGTATTTTTTGACACTTGGTCCATTAAAACTTAATGGACTAAATTTATCTTTTCGCGCTAAAATACAGTCAGTTTTAAATTTCCGATCATTGTAAGCTGATGTTCGTCATTCTTTAGTTTTATTTTTAATATCACGAATAAAATAATATAGCCATGTTTTATCCACCGTTATCAAATCTGAACGTATTTAAATGTCGTTTTGTTCATGGTACCAATGGTTACCTCAGTGTAGCTGAGTAGGGAGTGTGATGAGTACGAATGTTTTTCATGACATGTCTGATTGTAACATTATCTATAGCTATTAAGTTTATTTATTCAGAAATGTGAATGCACAATTCATTGCTTTATGATAAATGGTGTTATTTCCATTTGTGCAATACATATAAGTATTGCACGAGTCTGTGTGTACTAGTAATATTATTCAACAGGATACTTTCACTTACATTCGCGCTTATAGCTCGCCTACTCTATCTATATATTATCTCTATAATCAACATCTGGCTCTAACATATGATGTTGCCCCTGTTATTTAATGAAAAAGAAAAGTTTTTTTTATATAAATACATAACTTGAGGAATGGAAAACGCTGTGCCGGTTTTGGAGGAAGAGCTCTTTTAACGCATTTCTTGTAGAGCCCGACGACACAGTGTTCCAAGAGTCCGCCACAATAGTCAAAGAGTTATATGTTTTCTGACAACTTTTCAACTAACCTCACTTAAACTATGTGTCTATTTTTATGCCTTTATATTTATCAACCTATATCAATTATACGAACTACTATAATATGGGATAATATATGAGAGATATTATGTTACAATAGTTACACGGCCCCTTGTGATTCTCCCTCGGCAATTAACCAATTATTTATTTGACGTATGTACAATTAAATCTGGCAATCGTTTTCAATAGGAAATTAATGTTTCGTAAATTAAATCGTCCGACAATGGACAATAGATTCGCTAGTATAGATTTGTTTTATGTGGGTATGGGAGAGCTTTGCTTTGTGAAATGGTAACCCTAATGGTTTAATAGCTCTTGATATTGATTAAGCGTGTATTTTTTATTTATTTATGCACAGTTAACGACAGAAAGGTTGACAAAACAGATGTACAAGGCGAATGTTGATAGATGTAGATGCCGAGAGAGTCTAAGATCCAAACATGAACAAATAGTTCAGGTACTGATGGGGTAATCAAAAGTCTCCAGAAATGGCGTGCCTATGTGTAGATTACTTATGTACAAGAAGAGTGTCCGGACTAAAAGATATTCATGGCACTCGCTACATACCCCGTAAGCGATTTGGCGAGAAAACATAATAATAATATTAAGAATACACAGCAAACATACCCATGATCGTATGAATCCAACGCTATTTGGTTCCTCAACATTTAAATACAACATGGAAATTGCAAAGCAATTAATACAAAAACTTAACAGGAAACACAAAGATTGTTATTATGGATGAAGGACCATTTTATTGAGTCGTGTCTACCTACCCTTATAACCCACATGCGTAACGTTATCTGATCAATATCTGGCAACGGCGACCGTTTCACCACGGAATGGTCTATTGAGATAAGGACCCCTGCAGTGCACTGCTTGCTGAACGGATTTGAGGGAGTTTAAAATGGTTATTTAGCCCAATTTTACATTTAACCACTGTATAAATATTATTGTATTAAAAATAATTAATTATGATAATTTTCTAAGATAATTTAATAAATACATCATGTTTTTCGTTGTCCATTTTATTTAGTCCTATCCCAAAAATATCATTGCAGTTCTTAAAGTAGGTACTAATTAAACAAAAATATGCAGTAAAACATTTCGATTATAATTGTAAGGGCTATTTTTCAAATATATACGTTTTAAATTTATTTATTATCTTGATGTTACTTATATTATTTAATTTAATTCTTGAAATAATAAAATGTATTCTCAATATTATAATAGCTTTCATGGCTTTTATTAAAAATGAGACCTTTATTACAACGACTTACTTAACTCTTGAGACAATCTTTTATTACCTATTGCAAAATAATAAAGACCTTTCAGAGTTTCTTAAATTGCAATATTATTAAATAATATTAGGCAGTATTTTATAGAAATACGTTGTTATAAAACTCATTAGTGCATTAAAACGTCTATTTAAACTTAACTCCTTTTAATAAGCTTACGCAGAGCGATGCTTGCGAATGTGGTTTTAACTTCATTCTCTTTGAATTTTACTAGTTTTATTAACTCCTATTCCAAAATGTCATACAAACAGAACTGAAATAGTTAATTAAACAACAAATTAAGGACATAACGGGCAATAACGTTGCACTATCCAAGTTCTTACCGTCGTTTTAAATGATTTTCAAAATAGCTTACACAAGCTGCCGTCGGCGCCACAATCGCTGGAACAAAATATTGTTATTCAAAAATAAAGAACTCAAGAGCGAATATACATTTAAAGTTTATGTAGAGTCCGAGTTCGCCCCTGCAGCGTCATTCCGAGCTCTTCGCAAAGAACACGTCATCCCAAACAAGACTCTGCTAATTATTTACGAATAATGGCCCTTAATGTATGGGTCCGGGTGAAATATGGCCTTTTAATGGCCTGTCAATGGCCACAAATGCCTTTGTCTTGTTAATGTTGTTCGGCTGCGTATTGTGGTCAAGATGTTAGTTTAAATACCTTGTAGAGGTATATCTGGATAACTATAACATAATATCACGCCTGTATTTGCCCAAAGGCGTAGCCAGACGAGTGTATTACTCGCACATTTCACCAGTTATGTTATATATCTATTGGAATGTCAGGTGAGCCTATTGCTATACACCGAGCACAAGTTCAATCTCCGAGCTTCTATTAGGATTTTTAAGTTAGAAAGGACGAATAATGTTTTGCTCAACACGGGCATCGAATTCAAAACCTATTGTTTAGTAGTCGCACCGTCAACCACAACGCCTATAAGGTACGTATTACATATTACTTAAGTATGAATCATTATAATATGCAGATAGGTATTCAGAAAGGATAATAATATGTATGTTGAGATATTCTTTCAGGTATTTGGTTAATGTATTGGATTACAGGTGTCTGTCGTAATATTTAATTTAAGAAAAATATGGAATATCCGTACTAATGTATTGATTCAACTATCATAATAATATGATCTACATATTAGTCCCGTGATTAGTGACTGTGGAGTAGCGGATTGTGCGACCAATTCCAGCTCGGGACAAATGTTTGTGAGATGTGTAGTAGTAGAATTTCTTATATGTCTGACTGTATAATTATGTATGTAACAAGAAATTTAAACATACAGATCATAAGATACCCGGCTAATTTAGACCTATCCAAATATCTCTTCATGTGCTCCCACCGATTGCGGTGAGGCCGCGGAGGAGACAAAGCTATTTGGTTAAATGTTCAAGATATTACTTAACATGCTTCGTTAGATTCTTCCTGATCTTTGCATCTGAATACGAGTCAATGTGGTAGCAACAGAATACAATGGCTGCTCTATAAAGCGGTAGGGGGCGTATATCTATGATCAAATTTATTCCCATTTCCATAGAAATGTCTCATTCTGATAGAAACGTCATAGAATACCATGAATGGCTTATTATTTGGATGGTTTATTTTATTGGATGGTTCCGCTGTTAGGCCGCGTCCGGTGTTGTAGATGGCTCTGGCGTCAGCGGGATATGAGATTACATTTTACCCGCCTGGCAAAATTTTTAAGTTACTTTCACCAAATTTACATGTATGCTAACTTTATCTTTAATAACTAGATATGTCGATTGGCATACTTAATGTAAAAAGAGTATGTTTAAATATTATAATGTCTGAAATTTTGAAATATACAATTTTTGTCTGTACATTTATGTTCAAACAATGCACCCATAATAAAAAATAAACATTGTAAAACCAACGGAACAGATAATTAAGAAAAATAGATATTAATCAATATTTTGATTCGGCTTTATATTAATAGGTACTTAAATAAGCTAAGCACTTACAATGTAAAAACAACAAAAAAATAATGTTTTCGAATTTCAACTTTTCCAAGCGGCCGTTTACATGACAGATGTAATTCCTTTTTCGAAATAACCAACCAGAAAATAGACATCAAACGACTGTGAGACATAAATCAGAGTAACCAAGCGCCTTAGTGAGATAACAACACGTATGGTATACTTAAGCTGTGCGGCTGTCTGACGCTGCGGCTTGCGAATGCGGCCTGCCACTGCGGCGTGCGACTGCGGCTCATGTGGGAACCGCTTTTTTATGTTAAGTCTCTTATGGTACCGTAACCAATAGATTGGAGTTCACAATTTGTGTACTAACATGTTTATATATAGATTAATATGTTCTCTAAGGCCTGTGAGGTCTGCCAACGAGCATTTGGCCAACGTGCCAAGGTGTAGCCTTAACCCTTCTTATTTTGAAAGGAAACTCTTCTCCAACAGTCGGAAGAAAAGGCATTTGATGATAATAAAATGATGACATCTAAATGTAAGATCGCTGACTGATTAGGTATTTGAATATTTCTTATATTAGATTGCCTATTATATTTATATATAACTGCATACCTTACAGAAATTTATTATCTGAATACAGCAGAGTAGCTGAAATTAACGTCAGACGGTTCTAAAACCCTGTATCGAAATCCTGGAGCTCCAACGTCTTGCACATTTAATGTTGATTATTATAAAAAAGAAACATTCGGTACTTGACCACATTACATACACAATATACATTTACGCAATGGCGTATAATTCGAAATTAGAACATATCCAATTTAGACTTGTGTACTTCAATTTTAGATTTGTGTATTTTTATACCAATACACTTGAATAATCGGACCAGCAATATAATACTAAATGGTGCCTAGTATTGATTATACTTAAATGAATAAATATTGCTATTACTAAAATTAGTTACATTTAACAAAATACTGTTACATTTATTGGTATTTATTATGTACTAAAAAAAATTGTGAATGAACAACCGGATGAAAAGTTACTATCCAGCCAGGATATCGACATGATGTTGAATAAAATAAAAGCTTCAAATGATGTCCATCTTTAAATGTTCCTAAGTTTCTAAGTTCCTAAGTCAAATAGCTTTTAACGAGTAGACGAAACGGTATAGCAAAAATTGGCAAACTCTTGACAGTGGTTTCTAATATTAAAAATTATATTATCATTGCGTACCATCATGCCTGTAACATCCGAAGAGGTAAGCAGAGGAGTGTAATGTAGGTACTGTCACCAGTTACGTTTACATCCCATTATGAAATAGTGAGTGTATACTATTAGAAATACACTATTAGAAAATACTGGTACAAAATCTAAGTTAGAACGATTCAATATATAGTACCCAGCCGGGGATTTGAACCCAGGATCTCTTGATCCGCATCGCGCATGCAACCGACAAAAAAAGCAGTAATTATTATCATGATTGGTAATTAATAAGTATTTTATTCGTCCGCCGCAGTAATCGCACGCGTAGGCCGCAACCCGGAGTCGCATCGCTCGCAAGTCGGCCGTAAAACACCCAAAACTGACAAAGATCTCGCAGTAAGGGCACGTACACAGCCAAGTATCAGGTTACGCGTAATTTGAATAAATTATTACCGTGACATCTCTATTCTCAAGACTACACCCGTTGTTATAAATTTTATGACTGTTTTTTTGTGTACGTTTTGTGTTGTGTACTACGCGTTTGCTGTCATGATTAAGTGTAATGAATATTTAATCTGTTTCATTGGACGAACAGCTACAGTTACCTTCGCCTGTTCATTCATATATGGCGGGAAATCGTTACGCCATATTTAATTTGTGTGTTAATTTTTTTTTGTGAGTTGCAATCGTATTTGATTGTTTATTACAAATTAGTGTAGTCATAGATTTATGATTAAAATTATATCACACAATGTCGCGGTGGGGTGACGATCTGCGAATTATGGCGCGATGGAGGTCTTTAGCCTATGTCCAGCAGTAGACTGATATAAACCGATAATGATGATAACATCACACCTGTATTTCCTCGAAGGGGTAGGTAAAGGAGTGTATTACACATGCAGGTTTTATAAGTTACATGTACATCCCACCGTGCAAACTATAGGTGAGCCTATTGTCATGTGGTCTCTGCCGCCCATAGACATCTGCGACCAACCTCTAATAGGACTATAGGATTAAGACTGAGAGCGTTAGTTGCCTTAGTATATGTGCAGTATAGTATATTTGCATAGTATAATCGCAGTATTGGTTAATTTGTAGTATTTGAAGTCATTCTTTATTCTCCAAATTGCCAAATCATAATAACGAAACTTTATTATGCATATAATGACAAAAACATACTTCTTTAAAACATTTTTTAAGCATCGTCGCACCAAATTCCTTACAAGGTAAGTAGGAAGCACCGAATGCTAAATATCTCTGTCCTTACAGACCTGAAGTGCTTTCTCTACATCCGTCATTTGAAGCTCTTTTAATTTTTTTTTTAAATCACCTAACGTCTCTATTAAGAAAAATCGTACACAACTACGTAAACAATGTTTTTCAAAAGCGATGGGAATAAAGAAACGTAGAGAACTTATGGAATACAAATTAAAATGAAAATCTTGCGTCTATGTTATTTTGAATGTAGAGAATATTTATAAAAGTATCAAATTTCGTTTACGTAACTTAGGAATGTGATGTCTACATTCTGGTGACCAAAAAGTCATGTTCATACTTACTTGTCCACCGTATATTAATACGCTATGGTATAAAATAAAATATGTAATATAAATAAAAAAATTTAAATCTAAGGTATACACAGCGCTTTCAGATGTAAATCTAGGTAGAGCGTATATTTTAATTACTATACGGCTGAAAAACATAAAATCATATAAATACATACTTATGTATATATTTTACATCCATACAGAAAAACCAGTTGTATTCACAACATACATATGTATTTGTCTTGTGTGATAATCAAACCCACAACCTTCCAACTCACTAGACAGTATCTACTACAAACAATTGGACCACTGGTGCAATAATAGACATCTGCATATCTATGAATTGACTTTACTTACTTTTCTCTAGCAAAGAATTCATCACATTACTCCAAGCACATTGATAGGAATAAAACCTTACACCACCTGCCACCCTCTAACTATTAACAATAGAGCATGGCACAAGGTTGTCATTACTAATATTTAATATTAACATCGACAAACAACATAATAAATAATTTACAATATGCAAACCCATAATGACAATAATTTACTCTACGTAGAGTTCAAATACTAGCCTCTACATAGCGTCTCTGCTGTCTACATAGGTTCCATAAATTACACTCTACATATAGTTCATAAACTGCATTTATACATAGTGCAAACGTGTCAAATAACACGCATTTATTTGAAAAATATCAATTGTTATATACGTGTATGTATTCTGAGAGCCTAACAAAGAAGTCATGTTCCGTGTAATTTCACATTTGTGAACAACAATATTGAAGAATGTCACGGCTTGTTGACTCGCCACAAAAACATTTAATAGCGCTTACATTCGCTATAGTTGTCTCTTTCACATTTATGTCATAAGAATATGAGAGATAGAGACGGAGTATTAATATGGAACTGTTGCTATATAAAATAATAGAAATCGTCGCAAAGGTATTGTTATTTTGATAAATGAATGCAAGATGTATATTTTCGCTTTGTTGTGCTAAAATAAAATTTATAAATACGGTCGTTATTAAATTATATTCTTTTGTACACATAGAAGTACGAGTATTGTCCCCTCTCACAGTAGGAACTTTATGGTCATACTCTACCACGCAGGCCAAGTATGCATTAGCGAGCTTTACAGGATCTGAGAACATTATGGAAAACTACAAAAAGTGATACTTATATTTAGTACACGGAAATGAGTTTGGAAAGTCAAAGATGCGATATTGATTTCACAAATTATACATCCTAGACCTCTCAATCACAGAAACTGAAACCAGAAAACGTTCGATTATCACTGGACTAGACGAGACAATATTTCATATAAGATGCATACCATAACAAAAAATAGTTATTTATACATACATACATATATTTCTTAACGCTATGTCTCTGAAGGGGTAGGCAGAGAGCACCTAGTACC
>DWEB01000133.1:0-10470 GCA_018245775.1 Pyrrhopyge zenodorus | reverse complement strand
CAGCCTATCTCAATCCACTGCTGGACATAGGCCTCCCCCAAAGAGCGCCATCGCGCCCTGTCCTCGGCTTGCAGCTTGCTTGATGTTACTTAACAAACCTAAAATGTTTATAACAAGTTTTTTCTCACTGCCACAAGACAATGTCTGAAACAGATTTGTAGTGGACTAACATAACGTGTCTGAAGTTCTGCAAAAGACTGTGGAAGCCTCCGACAATGTTTGACGTCAAACTAATGCTGCTGAACGCATCCCAAATCAAAGTAACAAAAAGTTCGCTTACCTAAATTATATATTTCGTTTGTTATCAAAATAACTGCGTGATTATTACAAAACGCTTCGTAACAGCGAAGACAGCACTCGTACAACTGATAATGTTTGTTCTGTTAATTAATTGAAACGTAACATAAACGTGACGCCTGTAATACCCGAAGAGGTAGGCAGACGGGTATAGTAGGTTCTCACATTTTCAGACACTGTTACGTTTTAATTAATTTAATTGAATCATTTTAAATCAATTACTTTCATTATTTTGATTGCATACCATAAAAAGAGGAACCAACCATAGCAATAGTATCTTTGTTCATTATGTAATGTTACCAATGAGACTTGAATTACAACTTCAACTTAACATTAATGTTCTCAAACACCCATCGTTGTCGGTCGTAAGACTCTTAATAAGAGCTCATACGATCGCTTTTGGTTTTTTATAAATGTAACCCATAATGATACTAATTAAAAATCTAGTATATTTGTACTACTGCCACGCAAGTAGGTTGTATTTTTGTAAATGAACATATTGGCCCCTTGGTGCAGTGGTTAGTGAACCTGACTGTTTCGCCGGGGATCGTGGGTTCGATTCCAGCCCCGAATTAATATTTTACGACGAGCACAATTGTTTGTTCTGTCTGAGTGTAAAATATCTCTTTGAGTATATATTTATATGTATATACATAGTTCATCAGCCGTGTGGTTACCATAGCATAACAACAACAAAACTCTAGATGCTTAGTTTTGGGATCAGGTGGCCGTGTGTGGAGATGTATCAAGATATTATTAATATTAGAAGAATAACGACACAAATATACAATACCATTGTTGATGGATGCAGAAGCGAGGGAGACCAAGAATCACCTTTCTTGACAAAAGGACGATGACGGATGAGGGCTTCAGAATTTGCTATAACCCGCGAACGTATAAAAAGAAGAATGAATTAAAAAAATACATAGTCTGCAGGGATAACGATATTTGGCACTCGATACTCTCTGCTCACACCGTAAGAGACCTGGCGTGATGATATAACAATAATAATAATAGAAGTATATAGGTGTTATGATACCACAGAAGGCTTCAAAGAAGCGCAGACTCTTCAAGACATAGTATCAATTTACGAGTACCCAACATGTTTTCTTATAAAACACCAGTTCGCATACTTTGTTGAAGCCAGCTAGAGGTAGGGCGAAGACGTATTAAGAAAGTTGCGGAACCCGCTAAGCAAAGGTAGGCGCGATCACACATTTTATAGCAGTACTTCCCCCACTAATAATATATACGCCGCTACGTTTATGACGGATCGGTACAGTCGCGGGGTTAGAGCTCAACTTAAAAAAACCCATTTCGGCATTATTTAATGGTCCTAGGAGATAAAACGTTACTGATTCCTGCCTTTCGCGTCGCGGTATCTGTTGAAAACTAGCCCAATAGATTACCGATTCTTGTTAATGAACAATTAACAAATGAACATCAAACAAGTGTCTATCACGACGTAGGATGCACAGTGGGTCAACATGAACGACGCAATAATGCGACATCGGATCTAATCGGTGACCTCTTAAATTGGCATCATTTCTTATCTTTATGAATTCTGCATATGCAAGATAGTCGTGTGCGTAATATTATATTTCTATTTCGTTACTCAAAAAGCGATGTATCTATTCTGTCTCTTTCTAATCTATTTCAAATGCTATGACGAAATTAAATTGCTAGTTGTTACACAAATATTATAATTTTGAAGTTATGAAATATGTCAGTGTATATTTAGTAAGTTATGCTTGTCTTAATATATGTAAATTTAATGAAAAAAATAATGCAAATGGCATGTGTGCGCGAATGTACCTGCTGGGTTATCACCGACGTAGAGACGGGTAGAGTCCGGATTGAAAGCGGAGTTTAACACTTTTTGCAGCGGAGACCGCATTGCTCCCAAGTGGAGTAGAGCGTATCTTACTGGTAGATTCACCTACTAAAAGTTTGTATGCGTACATATATTTTTTAACCTCGTAAAGAGGTCACATACATATTATGTAAAACGTAACACAAAACGGGTGATGCATCTTCCTTTAATATATCAGGCAATCATATTAGCAGTCTGTAAACAAGAACCGCCTTAGCTCAGAAATATCGTGCGGTCTGTTTTATTAATAACGAAAAAGAAATAAACAATGACAATTAATTCGCATTTTGGTATTAGTAGTTAGTTCAAATGCTGAGTTTTGGGATCGATTCCCATCCAAGACGAATATTTGTGCGGTAAACAGGACTGTTTTGCTGTCTGGGTGCAAAGTGATTAATATAAATGTACCTATATTTATATGTACATCTGAAGTTTATCAGCCGTCTGTTTAGCATAACGCAAATTCTGCCTAGTTTGAGGTCAAAGGGCAGTATGTTAAATTGCCTCAAGATATTATTACTGTCCTTCAGTATACTTATTATTAGCTTGTTACGCAGTCAGATATTTTTGTGGGTTAGAAAGGAATTCTGTGATTTATGATAATTATTGAATCTTTATAAGATAAAAATTAAACCACGGCATTGCATTTCAATGTAATAATACATAAATTAATAATGCAATTTATTTACAAATACAAATATCGTATGAATGAATCGCTATCCAATATTCATTTCAATAAAAAGCAATTTGGAAAAATTTAATGGAAATGGAATGAAATGATAGAGTCATTTCCGTACATTTCTATATACGCGCTTGATTTATTCGTGGAAATGTATGTTTTTCAGTTTTATTGTTATTGCGTTTCCATATTCATCTTATTTTCCTGAGTATCTGTTTCTAGGGAATAAATTGTGACCAAAATTATTATATCGTCACCGCAGTTCCCTTACGAGGTAGAAAGAAAGCACTTAGTGACCCTCACAGACCTCACCTGCTTCTTCTACATTGATTACTCTCCTCATGAACGGGAATATTTATAAGGGATGAAATACAATTTTGTCGTTACCAAACAAAATAGAATCCAAATAATTATTTCTAATATTTAGGTACTTACACAGTTATACCCTAATATTCTCAGCACCAATATTTCCACAACACGGTTTCCATAGCAATGAACACTGAGACAAATACATAAAGACTTAATCCCACGAGTAGATAATGAATTTTACCTATCTCCCCGGCATCGAACCCGGAAATCTTATCGGCAGATCAAAATGAACGCGAAACGGTTCAACTATTACAATTATTTGGCGCACGAAATACCTACAATTCTAAGACAGAGTACTGATTAAAAGCACTTAGTTTAATTGCATAAGTTAATTAAGGAGTAGACGATTAATGCTTTTATTTTATCTTTGCTAACGAGCACAAAAAATAAGACTTCGTTTAATATACGCCTTGACTCGGCGTGTCTAGAGCCTACAGTCCTAAGTCAACTATACGAGTACGTGTACGTAAATTATGTATACTTCGTATTGTTACACACACATACGTAATATTGCGCCTGTAATCCTGAAGAGATAGGCAGAAGAGTGTTGTACTACACTCCCAAGTTTCACCAGTTACGTTTTAGGTCCCATTATGGAGTAGGTGGTGAGCGCCATATACCGGGCGCAAATCCTAAATTCCGATCAGTGGCACGGAGTTTGAATTGGAGTCCAGTAGTGACTAGAAAATCGAAATTAAGAAATGTAATAGTACCCGACCCGGCATTTGAACCCAAGACCTCTCGATTAGTAGTCGCACTTGCAACCAACACGACCAACGAGCCAGTCAACACATTACACACACGCATTTACACAAAAAGCGTAATATAAACAAAACTCTTAATTGATAATGGGCACATTAGGTACGGACACAAATATTAACGTAATCAATATTCTCAAAAGACCTATAACTGTTTGATACTAACTAATACTCCGTTGCACTTAACATAGCATCTGCTAGGTAATTATTGAAGTGTAGTATTTATTAAATAATAACAATAATACTTCCCAAGGCGTAGTTCTTAGCGTAAATATAAGAGACAATAACATTCAAAACCATGAACAACATAATCTTTAAGTAGGTACATACTCGAAGTAACCCGCGCCCCTTTGTTCATCTGATGCCATAGTGATAAATGTACAAAACGAGGAAAAACAAGTTAAGTGTTAAATTAACAAAAAAAAATTTAAATTGAATACCTACTTAATTATTTTTTGTCATATCCACATATTTACTTAATTTGTTTCTGTTATCTTATTTTATGGTAGAGTTAAAATTTGAAAAGTAACATTAGATTTTTTACTTATATTTGATAATAGTTTCGTCTGTTCACTTACGCTTGTCCAACCCAGCACGTGCTTATAAAAAAATAAACTTAGTCGTACGCACTGAATACCAAAAAAATAATTACTGATATTTTAAATTAGAAATATATTTTAAAATTGTTTTTCACGCAGTTTTGTAACTTAGCTGAAATCAATATTATCAAAAAAATATGGAATACAATAAACGTTTTATTATATTAAAACTATCACTAGAATATTCTCAACAAAATCAGTGGAATACATTTCCTTTAGGAACATCCGGCTCCTAACAAATTACCAATTTAGATTGGAAAATTATCCCGACTCTATGGAGTCTAGTAACTTTGATAGTTTGATTAATTGATGCGACGTTGTTCTACGAGGACTTGAATGGAAATAGAGTATGAATTTTTCGTAGCGATTATATTTGTTGTATATGTAATATGTAATATCTGTTACTTGCCTCGATTTGCAACAATTCAGACTACAAAGGATATTGAACAATGTACAACAAAGGCTTGTAAATAATAATTTATATAACATTATATTCATCATACATATTCAATATCAATTTGACATAATTTTACATGAAATTCTTGTATTCGTTTATAATAATAATTATGAATTTTTTATTGTTACACCAGGTCTCTTACGGTGTTGAGGTCCCTTTTTGTTAGTGTATAATAAAGTCTTATTAAATTAATTACTAATTATTATTGTCCAATTTTGGTAATAAGGATCCTTTGTTATTTAAAAGTAATAATAATTGATGTAATTAAAATAACATATGACCGTTTATAAATTTTTTTACCGGAAATAATATATTAATAATATTTCATTAACAATTTAGCTAATTCATATTGAGCTCTGGTTTAAAACCTTAACCAATAACCGTTTTTTGGACTGTCCCATACGTCTCCTAACTAAGAAAATTACGATAAGTATTATTTTGCAATAATGGCTCAAAACATATTGCCAAATTTATGGAAACTGTTTTAAGTTTCTCCTCCTAAACCTAGTGACCGAAGTGGGATTAATCGTAAAATACATATGGAGGCAATAATCATATTTAAAAAAAGATATCAAACACCATTAATTACACAAGTATTATAAAAATATTTAAATAATAATTTTATATAAAGGATACTACTAGCCGCAATGCATTCGTATAATGTGGGAAGCCGTAAATCACAGTCACTAATATTAGTCACAACAAACCTCGTTGCGCGGAAGCGGTCGCGCCGTATACTAGCGGGCGAGGAGCGCGGGACGCGGGCGGTCGCGCCGGGAGCCAGGACTCGAATGCGGGGGCGCGCTACCACCAGCGCCCAGCCTCCCTCCACCCCGCTTCGCGTCTGATAACCTGCTACTTCGGAAGTCACTAAACTCAGCCATGAATGTCACCCGACCAACGTCGGACTTGTGAAACAAAATGCCCGTATAATTCAGAATTTCACCCGAAAATCAATTTTGTACTGTGTGATTCATATTTATTGCAACACGTCCTAGTATTACTTACCGATAGTTGTTCACTCCATTTTATTTCAGACATAAATGTATTGGAATAACTCAGAAGGGTCATATGACATTTAATAAACAATATAGCGTCAACCGATCGACTTTAATACACAATAAGGAGTTACTGCCTCATAAACAACCTTTTTATTATCCCTCTATTGGACACTGGTCGCCTCAAAGAATGAGAAAAAGTCAAGCCCTAGTAGTCCTCACTGACCAAGTGCACAATGGCAGACTTCACACGCTTAAAAACATGGAAAATAATAAGGTGTAATGATTAAAGACACGTTGTTTTCTCAAATCGACTTTCGATGATTATCACATAAAATAATATAGGTATATAAATTTTCATTGTTATTGACGAAATTACGACCAAAGCTCAATGTGTGTACATGTGTATCTCAAAAGTTAATTTAACTGACAGTATAAAATTTACTTAACATGATTTTAGTCCATTATCTTTTATCTATTTTGACTGCTTCGTTAGTCGTGTTGGTTGCAAGCGCGACTGCCGATCGAGACGTCCTGGATTTGAACACCAGGTCGGAAGGTACTATATGACTGTTGTAAATAGAATTTCTAGTAAAACTTTCTAGTAGTGACTCGGAGTCTGGATTTGTACTCTGTGCATGGCTAAATTTGCCTATTCCATAGTGTTACTTAAACGTAACTTGTAAAACGTGGGAGTGTACACTCCTCTGCCTACCTTTTTGGGGGGTTACAAGTGTGATATTACGTTTATGTTTTATCCCACTTTATGTAGCCAGTGTCTGTTGATTCAAATAGTCAATGGTAACTATTTTAACGTAACATCACGTCTTTAATCCCCGAAGAGGTAGGTAGGCAGAGGAGCGTAATACGACACTCCCACGTTTCACCAGTTTCATTTAGGTCCCACAATGGAATAATAGGTGGTAAGCCTATTGCCACATATCGGGCACAAATCCAGACTCCGAGCCACTACTAGAAAATTCAATTTAGAAAAATTTAATAGTACCCAACTCGGGAACCGAACCAAGGACCTCTCGATCGACAGTCGACCTTGTAATCAGTCATGTATAATTCATTAGCATATATATGTATATATACATATATATCCACATATATCTATAGGTATGTAGTTCATCAACTATCTCGTTATCTAAACTGAAACAGACGGTGATGTGTCGAAATGTATCAACATAATTATGCATTTATTTAGCTAATTTTCATAGCACAATTCACAACAAAAATGCAGTTGCGCTAGGCCATCTAAAACTGGAAGCAGCAGTGGTTGGTAACTATGTGATTTCTAGCAACCCCGAGCTTGGTGTTACAGGCAAAAGACAGAGCAAGATAACTTTAATTAAGGCAGTTATATATCCAGAAGTGAAGTGAGATAAGCGTATGATGATGAAGTACATATTTAGTTTTCTTTCCGCCATTGTTCTTCTTTGTTCAGTCATTGACACGTGTAATAACTCATTAATGATATTGTACGCTCGTAATTTGCATCGGAACTGTAAACATCGTATCGTACATCGTAACATTGTTCTGCAATGTATGAAATAAAGATTACGTTGGTAATTATAATAATATATTAGTACATCTCCACACACGGCCGTCTGATCCGAAAATAAGCATCGAGAGACCTTTTGTTATGGTAACCAGACGTCTGATAAACTACATGTTATGTATATACATATTCATAAACTCATGTAGATATTTTTACACCCAGATACAGAACATATACTTGAGCTTATCACACAAACACATATTTAGTTGAGGAAAAAATGAAATATAGTACAAGTAATCATTTTAACACTTTAAAAGATTTCTTTGGGGTTTGAACATTAAAAAGTTGATGACTGTAAAATCGCAAATAAACTGTGAACGATTAGCGATATGCACATTTGTAATTAATATTGAAAATCAACCAAAATTTTCTATAATAATTAAAAGTACCTATACATACCAAGTTTTAGGAGGTTTTGTTCATTTAGACCTAAGTAGGTACATGACTTATACTAACAGTAAATCCACCAAAATAAAACTATTTCTAGACCCAACGGCGGGATGAATGCTGGTCCCCACTCCTTCTACAAGCGCATACTGATCAAACTTAATGATTCGTTGCATCAGACAACCTGTCCGCATGCAATAACACACCGTTGCACAATCATCCACTCCAAGCACCCATATTGGGAACAACCTTTTATTAGTCCCACGCAATATTTAATTTTCTTACAGTAGTCATTATACAATTCTAGCTACTTGTTAAACTATGAAGATAGCATCACGCTTATATTCACCCAAAGGGGTGGGCAGAGGGGTGTTATAGGTACTATTAAATTATCAATACATTTAATAGAAGCTGTGCCCGCGGCTACGCCTGCGTAGAAATCAGTGTATCGCAAAGTTTTTTCCGCATAAATAAGTTCCGCTTTTTGCAACATTATTCATTGCTGCTCCACTCCTATCAGTGATATGATATTATGATTTTATACAGCTTATAGCCTTCCTCAATAAAAGAACTATTCAACACAAAAATAATATTCAATTCGAACCAGTGGTTCCTAAGATTAGCGCGTTTAACCAAACAACCAAACTCTTCCGCTTTATAATATTAGTATGATTCATGTACGCGGTTTTTAGATACGACCCTCCTCCTCCCATCTGATTTCTTGAGTCATGTTAAGAATCTAAAGAGACAAATGTAGAAGAAGCGAGTCAGCTCCGCATGTCCAAAAAAAAAAAAATCACACATACCTAATTGCTATTTATTGGATTATTATATTAAGCAATGAAATGAATACAAAGTCTACTCGCATTGCATTAATTCTCCTTTGAAATTTAAACAGAATCGATTAGCAAAGCATTATAGGAAACCTAACTTAGTTATTAACTTTGATATTAAGTTCGAACTTGGTTAATTACGTCCATGTTTTATTACCGAGCCCACGACGGTCTGAAGCAAATTGCATCAGATAGTCGTGGATTGGTTCGAATAGATTTTAGTAGTCCATGATGCAAAAGTTTCATTCTTATTAAGTATATAATCTCACCAAACCCTTGTGGGATAGGCAGAGAGCACTGAAACCGACGTGCGAGTATTAAGAACATGTTCAATGTAAATAAGCCAGTAATATCTGCAAGTTTAGAGATATGTATTTTTCACCTAGTGCTGACTACCGCGTAAGTGCATTATAATGTGTTGACATGGTTTGAATACACTGGTCAAGCCAAACAGTTCTTACATAACATCATCATCACCGCCGTCATTGTCACCGTCATCATCTCTTTTACGAGTACACCTCCAATGATGAAAACGCGTATCCTCTTGATGTAGACACGTAAAGGTGATTCTGAATATCCTCCTAAACATCAAGATTTAAATATTTTTACAAGGCATCTACGTACTGACGATAATTATCAAGGGAAATATACATATATT
Organism: Pyrrhopyge zenodorus; assembly: GCA_018245775.1. Classification (NCBI taxonomy): domain Eukaryota; kingdom Metazoa; phylum Arthropoda; class Insecta; order Lepidoptera; family Hesperiidae; genus Pyrrhopyge; species Pyrrhopyge zenodorus. Next base: position 998 of record DWEB01000133.1, on the reverse strand, counting down.
ACAATTAAATAAACTTTATTTACGAAAGGTATATATAGTTATATTTAGCCCGCGTTTCTTTTAACACTTTTTGCTGTTTTTATAATTGAGTTATTAAATATATCGGCTAGAAAAATTAGCGGAGCTGTATGAATTAATTATTGTAGGAATTAATTTTGCATGAATTAAAACGATTGGTGCTGTTCAGAAATAAATGGGATTTCGAAAATCGTCACAATTTTAAATATATTTACATACATTATTATTTTAAACATATGTATGAGTATCGCTATTATTCTTCTGAAAGTTTCGACTTCATCATTTAGTATTTAGAATTGAAATACGTGATTTTTTATATAATCAAAAACTCACGGTAACTGACGATTAGCTGCTCGTTGTTTTTCACATCCCACAGCTGGGCAAAATTCTCCCACAGCTGTGTAAATCCTGGAACGAACTCCACCACCGCTGATTTCGTACGGATCTATACGGTACGGGTATAGATACGGGGATAGATATTGATATCTATAGAGGTACGGGTTAATGGCTAAACTTGTAAGACCTCCAACTGTAAGTTTTGAACCTAGTACTTAAGGTGCCCTCGGAAGTACCTACAGAAATATGTCTTTAGTCGCCAGCTACTCAAGCGTAAACCGTTTTCAGTGTTACTTAAATATACTTGTCACTTTCAATCTGCAAACACACTAAGGCCACAAGCGCTTCACATTCCCATAGCACCTCGTTTAAATCGAACCGATATTCAAATAAATATGTAAATCTTGTCTACTTACGTGGACGTCAAAGACACAGTAAAATTAATACATTCAGGTAGGTAAGTACATCCATCTTTCTTTAGACGGAGTTCGTTGCACTATTCCATTGAAGAATTTTCCCTCAGACGGTGAATAAATGTTTGAAGAAAATAAATGTGACACGAGAGAAATTATACAGGAATGAAAAAAAGTAACATTACGCCTATAATCCCCGAAGAGGTAGGCAAAGAGTGTAGTACTACACTC
>DWEB01000132.1:0-10476 GCA_018245775.1 Pyrrhopyge zenodorus | reverse complement strand
ATAAATTGAAGTTGTACATTTTAAATTTCGAACCGTTCGTACATTATTATTATGTTATGTACGGGACAAATGTACTGCCTTTTGTAAATCCTACTGAACATGATTGTTAATCGTTTGTTTTCGTCAACAGGCGCGCTCCGCCCGAGCCGCCACGGTTCCGCGACCGAGAATTTATTGACAAGAGGGACAAGCCTCGCGACGACCGCTTGTCTCCCGGAAGGTACGTTTCCTCCTACTTCTTGCCCGTCCACTCTGCCAGATCATCACGACAACGTACTTAATGAAACTAATATTTTCGAACAATATATATATACCTATATCGCATGTAGACTAAAGTTGCAATGCTAGCTAGTGCCAACATGTTTGTGCCGCGCGGTGTGTCATTCGCGAAGTTAAACCGATATATTTGTTTTTACAGTGACATCTCTACAGAACATAGTAACGAGTTCGATCCGAACATGTTACAGTTGCGACATTATTTAAAGTTGTTTACGTTAGACGATGCTAACTCTAGGCGTGTATGAGACTAGTCGAAACGTTCGTTCTGGAGTTTTTGGAAAAATACCACGACGTATTTTGATTTTCGTTCAGAAGTAATAATATCAAGAAGTGATGATCAGTTCAGAACGATTTTGTCGGCGCTTTCATTTTTAAACGTATGAACACAGAAGGTGCATTCTGGAGCGATTTGTCATGGCTTCTCTTCATGATGTGCTATGTTTTGAGACTTGTGGGCTGATGCAATAGTCTTATCTTTTCGATAAACCCTGGGTCATGTTTATAATCGCTATAGTTTTATCAACACTGCGTGTTTGTACGCTTTCAAAATATTTGTCACATTGTGTTGAAGATTGGATATGGCATTTGAAGAACAAAATTTATTTCTTTGATGAAAAAACAATTGAGTACCAAAATATTGAAAATATTGAAAATGACAATTGGAGTAATAAAATGAAAAAGGAGTCATGAAGATTTTGTTGCACTTAATATTGCATATTATTGCTCAAGAATGAAGTATGATTATAAGAAGAATGGAGTATTTCCTGTATATATTATACATTTCAAACATGTTATGGGCATGAGATAAAATTAGATATTACACCCAAGAAGAGTAAAATAGTTTTGTAAATAGAGAACAGACAATATAATTATATAAACATATCAGATGTTGTACAGAAGATTTTTATGCGAAGCTTAGATCGCTGGAAATTTGAAAATATGCTAAAGAATTTAACTATGGATACTGAAGATAAGAAATGAGATATACAGAAATGGGATAAAACAGTCAAGATTATGTTTGAGGAGACATTATGAACCATCTGATTATACTACTTAAGTACATCAGTGATTTAAAATATAATTATATACATAATGTATGTAAGGATAAGGCCAAAAATGAATTAGAAGTTCTCAGTGAAACATAAAATATAGATTCCTAAAATATTGAATATTTACATTTAAAGCTTTGGTTCATTGTCAGATCACTGCAATGCATTTGAGATTATATATTTGTATATTTATATATATATCCGTTTTGAGGAAGAGAAATCCACGACTGGATGAAATTCAGTAGGTATATATGCATATATCGTCACAGTACCAACGATAAATCAAGTACGACCCCATGGTAAGTGTGACAGGAGTGTCAAGTAACTGCCTCCTCGAGTTGAAGATATATTTTTGATGTTCACTAAATAATACATATTATCATTGAACTGCAGGTTTATTTATACTTAATAATAAGTAACTTTGTTCTTCCCGCAAGTCATATTAAATGTAACAATGTCACAGTTGTTGTTACTTAATATTGAAATGTGGAAAAACTTGGAAATTCACGTTTTTGTTTCAAAATGTTAAGTTTTAATTTCCACAGTATTTTTGTACCGTAAGATTTTGGATGTTAGGGGCTATCATTCCGGCAGTGAAATATTCATTACTGGAATTGGCGGAAGTTAGATTAGCGTTAATTGTATTGTTTTCGAAGCACAAGTGTGTCACATAGTATACCGTAAAATATTATACTGTAAAGTTTTATTATCTTTGGTATACGTTCTGTGTTGAGCATGGAGGTCCTGTGTGGTTTCTTTTATTTCGGTGAATGTATTGCTTTTTATCCAATATACCCGCTTGTGCACTTCTGTGACTACGCGAACGTAACTAGATCTAATATCGGCTTCCAGAATTCGTGACATGCGGCGCGACAGGCCAGGCAGACCGGACAAGCCGCCGGCGCCGCAGCAAAGGTGATTTCTCATAATCTACAATGTGTTTTAATTTTCAACACGTCGAAGTCGGACACGGTGCATTGTTGGATTTTAATTTTCTTTGAGACTATTAAAATCGCACAGAAGGTAATTTTCGAAAAGTAATTTTAATATTTGCTCACGATTCAGACTTTTGCACAAGCACACCCATGGAGTTTCTTTCTCCGTTTCTCCATAGCTAGGCATTTTCCGGAGCGGTGATTCATTTTGATGTTCAAAAAGTGTTCCAAGGTATCAATTTTGAATAAACACTATTTGAATTTGAAGTTACACTAGGAAAATCGTCCCCAGGGAGCCGTCGAAGAGCCCAGAGGATCGGGCAGCGTTGAGAGAGCGCGCGCGTCGCGGCGCCGAGCGACGCCGCAGCGCCGAGCCGCACGCCGCGCCCGCCGCGCCGCACGCGCCGCACGCCGCGCCGCCGCGCGAGCGCAGGACCAGGTGCGCGCTCTGTTCGCCGTGTCACTAACGGCAATTAAACGATTCGAGGACTGATCATCTATACTCTATACCAGTGTTTCACAACCTTTTTTGTGCCATGCCCCACCTTAGCCTTTTTTTAAATTCTTATGCCTCCCTAGCAGGGACGGCTGTAGGTCGTGTAGCGGCCGTGTGTAATAAAACCCTGGCGCTCCCTAGGCCTGACCCTCCCCCTCGAGGTTATAATTATTCACTTTGCCATCGTAACAAGAAAGTTTTTGTCATATTCCAATGAGCTATTTTATAATTAGACGCTGGAAGTGCCCGAGACCTATTTTTTAGATAATAGTGTTTATTATCTAAGTCAAATAAGTATCAAGTGCAAATAACATGGGTCAAAGTCGTGTCGAGTCCATTTCCGAATTGCCCCCCTGTGGGGCTCAGGCCCCACGTTGGGAAACACTGCTCTATACTATTTAAAATTGGTGTGTCTGTTTGGTAATATTGAAATAACAGCTTCTTAGTAACTGCAAATGGATGTATACACGATACATATACCAAAATAACTTTTTTTTAAATTTTTGTCTGTCTGTCTGTCTGTCTTGCTGTTTGGCCACGCTAATCTCTGAAACGGCTGAACCGATTTTGACGGGACTCACTGGCAGATAGCTGATGTAAAAATGGACTAACCTAGGGTACTTTTATGTCATGATTTTTGAAATAAAATTATATAAAATTTAAAATTAAAATTTTATCAATACTTTTTAAAATAAAATTTTAATTATTTTAACAATAAAAAGTCTTAAAAATACAATTTTATAAAATAAAAGCATTATAAAGTAATGTTGCTATGCACTTCTCGCACCAACGAATCGATATCACAAAGGCAGCCTGTCGTGCGGGCTATAAGAACGTGCGAGCGGGCTACTGCTGACGGTTGTGTCTCAACGACACAAATGACTAAATGACTTTTTATTTAAATTCCACGCGGACGAAGTCGCAGGCACAGCTAGTTTGTCATAAGTCGTCGTCGAGTCGATAACTGATCGTGAGCGATTAGCCATTGTGGTGAAAGGATTAGTCGTTGTGTCCGGAGCGCGCGCGCCGGTGTATGCTCGTAATTAATCACACATGCGCCCCGCTCGAGGAGACTCCTTTCATGTACCGTTATCATAAGTGACAATGAATATTTAAAAGCATGCAGTCAAGTCGGGCTCCTTAGCTGCTGCTTGCTTTGCTTTTTTAGTAATCCGATTAAGTTCTAATGTAACGATCTTGGCAGTTTTCAATTTATCCATGATGTTTTAGATTCACTGACGCGGAAGACAACAAGGAGTACGCGTGGGGCAAGGTGGACATCAAGAAGGAGGGCGCGAAGGCGGCGGGCGACAAGGAGAAGCCCAACTTCGCGCTGTCCGGCAAGCTGACGGCGGACGCCAACACCGTCAACGGCGTAGTCATCAAGTATCGCGAGCCGGACGACGCCAAGCAGCCCAAGAGGAGATGGAGGTACTTATTGCATTATAAAGTGGTGTAACGATACGGAAAAACGTTAGCTGGTAGCTCGAATTCAACATCCTATTCCATCGTGCGGCGTATGTGTGTTTTATTGTATAATACGAAAAGAGAGTAGTTAAGTTAAAACTTGAACAGTTTTTTTCTAGTACACATGTATATATAGATTTTTTTTTTTTATTATTTTATTTGGTTCACAAATTGAATGTAACACTATTTTATAAATAACATATTACATATTTATATATTTAAGACATGCAGTGTTCATTCTAAAAAGCAGTGAACACGGAAAGCAAATAAAAACATTTCAGTTGATAATAACATCTTACAGCTAATCAAAATTTTGTTTACGGAGGAGTGCTTTAGCCGTGGCCAAGGTACCCGTGAAGACATCAAAATTTGGGCTTATGGCGTTATAAGTTGACAGCGTTCTATTTAAAACTGCGTGTTTCTTTATATTTGTTCGACATAACGAAACATTGAATGTATCCATGTTATTGAGACGACTACCAGAACGTGGGATTCTATAATCTAATTTGTTTAAAAAGTCAGAACATATGACCAAACCATGTACCACCTTGAAAAGAAACAAAATATCTGCTATTTTACGCCGGGTGCTTAAAGGCTGCAGATTATAATATTTGAGTCTACTTTCATAACATTGTAATTTTTTGCATTTATTGTTTATGTAGGTTAACTGATATAGAAATCTTTTTTGAACTCGTTCAATTCTTTTGCTATGCACGGCATACCCTGGTGACCAAATAGGGCTATTGTATTCGAGAGTGCTTCTCACAAGACAGTTGTATATTGGTATGAGTACTTTTGGATCTTTGAAGATTTTTGTTTGCCTACATATGAACCCAGATAGTTTAGACGCTTTTTTAACTATGCTATCAATGTGACCCCTAAAACTTAAATAGCTATCCAGGACGATTCCTAAATCTCGGATCTCATTAACTTCTTTAAGATTGACACCCTGCAAGGCATACGCTACTGGAGCTATTTCTCTTTTTCTGGTAAACTTTATGTGGTAGCACTTGTCTATATTTAGCTTCATTTTATTTTTTACACTCCATAGTTGCACTTTATCTATCTCATTCTGTAAATTTATAACATCGTGTTGAGTCTTGATACGTTGATACAATTTCAAATCATCTGCATACATTTTAAAAGGACAGTTCAATTCTTTAGCTAGGTCATTCATAAAAATTATGAAAAATAAGGGACCCATGTGTGAGCCTTGTGGTACACCCGTTGGTATCACTTTTGCATTTGACGTAAAACCGCGTATCATGACTAACTGTGACCTGTTTTCTAAATATGACTCACACCACCGTAATAAAGAGCCATGAATTCCTAGACATGAAAGTTTTTTTAGTAACATTGAATGGTCTATTAAATCAAAAGCTTTACTAAAATCAGTATATATAGCGTGTACCTCATCCCCGTCATCTAAAGCTTCTGCGATGTCATTAATGAAACCTACTAAATTCGTAACTGTTGATTTTTTGGGCATAAATCCGTGTTGCTCTGAATGAATAGTTTCCTTAACGTGCCAAAAAATTTTCCGCTGTACTAAACCTTCAAAAACTTTTCCAAGTGCCGGGAGAATTGACACCGGCCTGTAATTGCGTACGTCTGTAAAATCGCCTTTCTTGAGAATTGGTGTCAATCGAGCTTGCTTCCATATAGCAGGAAACTTACCATCTTTTAAAGATTTATTATATAAAATCGTCAACGGTTTCGCCAAGGTATCAGCACAGTTCTTTAAAAAAATATTAGGTATACCATCCAAGCCTGGTCCCTTATTTGGATCTAGTTTTTTTAGAGCATTACATATTTCAGATTCTGTTAACGAAATACTACTCAAAGATTGTAAGCACTCGGGTAACATAGGTTCACTATTTCCGACGGAAGAAACATTGTGCGCCATGTATACTGATTGAAAATATTCAGAGAATAAGTCCACGATCTCCTGACCACCTACAGCAGCTTTATGATCTATGACCATTTCATTAGGTATAGCATGACTACCTTGTTTCTGACTATTTACAAAAGACCAAATTCGCTTAGGTTGGGCTTTGATTGTCTTAGCAGCATTGTCCTTAAATGTTTTATAGCAATCTTTTAACATGCTGTCGTACCTATTCCTAAGCATGTCAAAGGTTTGTTTATCTCTAGGATTACCATATTTCTTGTACCTTTTGTGAAATTTTAATTTTTCTTGAGAACACTTTATTAGAGGCATGCTAAACCAACTGGGATATTTTTCACTGTGAGGTTTGTAGTATGGAGTATACGCCTCGATAATAGGTTTTATAACGGAGTAAAATTTCTCTGTCATTTCATTAATTTTGTGAATATCTTTCCAGTCATGACACCATTCGATGCTTGATAATTCATGATTAATTTTTTGATAATCAGATTTATTAAAGTTCAGTATTGGAGTTCTTTTAATTTTTAGTAAGCGTTCCTTTTGGCGCATGTTAACATTAATTTCAAGGGCCGGGTTTTGAGCATCTAAAGTTATCAATGGGGATAAACATTTATTAACTTTTGGTCTGGTTGGTGAGTTTGTTAAAATGAGGTCAAGCATTCGATTATTTTCATTTAAAACATGATTACATTGGTATAAATTATTAAATAACATTTCATCAACAAACATATTTTCATTTGTATTGTTACTCGTCTGTGGAGTGTAAAGAGATAGGTTTTCATTAAATTTCCAACATATATTAGACAAATTAAAATCTCCAATCAGAAAGGTAGATGATTTGTTTGATATCTTGCTAAGAATGTTAGTCACATTTGTGAGAAATGCTTTTAAACAATCCTGATTAATTGGTGGAGGTATATACGCGGCACAGATGTTTAAGCTAAAATTATTATCAGTGCCGCTGCCCAAGTTCAAAGTAAGCCAAAGATCCTCGCATTCTGATTCCCATGTTACCTTTCTAGTCCCTACTATGTTCTTTTTTATAGCAATGCAAACACCGCCTCCATCTTTTTTATATAAACAAGATGATGTTGAACTACGATCTCGCCGAAAAATATTATACCTCTCATCGAATACTTCATGGTCGAAAATGCTATCATTCAACCACGTCTCGACCAATACTAATACATCATAATCATGTTTTAATACATTTACATGAAATTCTTCACTCTTTGTTCGTAAGCCTCTCATGTTCTGGTAGTAAATAGATAGAATATTACTCGCAACAACTACTTTTACATCTTACAATACTAATATTAAAGTCTTTTTATTGCATCCTCATTACTAATCAAAACGGATCTGGAGGTGATATTCTTTCGTACAAATATTTTGCCATTTCGAATCCAGACAAACTGATATTGCTTCTCTTTCGCTGTTGTTCGTACCGCGGCGTGAAGCTTTTTATTGGCAGGCGATAAATGTTCCGTAACGTAGACGGGCTGCTTTGTACCTGCGAGCCCGAGATGTCCCGCATTTAATTTGTCATTCCCATGAGACCGGTTAAATTGTTTAATTGCAGCTAATATTTCGTCTCTGACACGAGGACTCACGAGTTTGGCAATGACGGCACGGGGTCTATTCGAGTCTTGGTTTAATTTAGGCACCCTGTGGAAGCTCATGATGTCAGTATCATCCAATGGTCTTGATACAGAATTACCCAAATTTTTGATGATTGTAAGCAGATTTTCATTCTTATTCTCCGGGACACACTGTATTTCTATGTTACACGATCGGGATTGTTGCTCCATGATGTTTATATGGGTACTTATAGCATTCACCTGTGACTGAAGGTACTCTTTATCTATTGTAAGACTGTCTATCAGCTTGGATTTTTCACTGATTATCTTATTTAGTTCCTCATACTGAGTACAAACAGAATTCACAGCTGATTTTATTTCTTCGATAACTCTATGGATGGTTTTGTTTTCTAAGGTTATTTGTGTCTTCACGGTGTCCAATATTGTCGTTGTGGCCTCTTTAAGCTTTTTATCAAAATAGGATTTGAGATCTTCCATTCCCGAGTTACTGTTAATGGATGTAGGTGAGGTGGTTTTGTTCCCACGTTTTTCGGCGCCCTTGCAGTTTGGACATTTCCAGTTCTGTTTTGTTTGCTTTGACTCTTTTAAAAAGTTTTCAGCAGTTATTCCTAGGCATTGGTAGTGATAGCCATCTAAACACAAAGTACAAACTTTGGTGTCAATACTTCCCTTTGAAACCTTGTTGCAGGCCTTGCATTTAGTGTTGGAATTCGATGATGACATAATTGGAATGCTCTTCGGTTTACTCTTGCGCGTTGCTCTTATATTTGTGCAGGAGATTGTAGTTAAGTTTAACACTTCTACTACGTTTAGTAATCGTGCGTATTGCTATTAATTTTCTGTAGGCGTTAATATTAAAAACAACTTGTCATGTCATGTAAATGTGAATATTTATGTGGGTATGACTTTATAATTCACAAAAATTATGCCTGAATTTACGACGATTTCGCTTTAAAAACACCAGTAGTGACACCAAAAATACTTTAACTTCGTAGATAAAATATATCAACAATTAATCAGCACAACTTCACAACAGATTTGTTGCTATTTATCACTTTTTGCAATTTATTTTCACCAGCTAACTGAAACACGTCCTCCCTTATTCACTTGACTTGACAAATCTATCAATCATACATTTAAACTGAAATTGGTTTTCAACAGTGGGGATTCCATGGTAGATCCATACCAGTATTTGATTTTTTTATTTTCTTTAGTCCGAACATGTACAATGAAATATAAAAATCTTATTTTAGTTTGTGACATATGAAGGTATGAGATATGTTCAACGAGTACTGGGATTTAGATTCCTATTTTAAAAGAACTGCTTATATGAACATATATAGCCTCGTTGGTTGAGTGGTTGCAAGGGCCTTATAATAGAGAGGTTCTGGATTCGATCACTGGTTCGCGTATAAGTATGACGTATTCTCATGTCTTAAACGCTTTTTCTGGGCGCAGCGTACGCGAGTACACGCGAGAAACAATAGATACTTGACGTATGCAACTCTTTTGAACAAGTCGTTAATGATCAGTGATTCTGACACTCCGCGATGAAAAAGAAACGTGCATTTAGGCACTATGCAGATTAAATACTTGCCTGTCCTTGGGCGTGGCTCGCGTAGCCGGAGACGAAATTGTTCATAATTATTTATTTTTGATTCTTTATTTAAAACTGCTACGCCAGTCGTGACTTGAACAACTGCATTTATATTTTAAAATGCAATCAAAAATTCCGATACAACTTGTTGTTAGACCATCCTAAACAGGGATATTCTGTTATTTTGGATTGTACTGTATGTATTTATGCCGTTGTACGGTTCGCCTCCTATCTGTACCATAGTGAGACGTAAACGTAACTAGTGAATCGTGGGAGTGCACCACACGCCTCTGCCTACCCCTTAGTGATGTTAAATTAAGGCATAGATATATTCTTGACTATTCCTAGCAATAATCTGGTGAGTTTTACTGTGTCATTAATTTAATTTCGAAAACATTGTCGTCATATACATCATTCAGGATGACGTGGGGAAGTAATTGTTCGGATGGAATTAACGTCTGAATAATTTCAATGCAATCATATTTCGGTGGCTGAAGCATTTTTTAACTACGTTTATCGCACAAATTTGAAACTTTAAAACTCTTTCATCAATGTACTGAGTCTGCGCACCACGTTATTTTTTCTACTAGTCGTACTTCATAAAGTACATAATTGCGCTCGGATGTATGCGCTGATTTTCTTAATTTGTTTAACTTATAACTTGATATTGTGATTTAGGTCTGTTATTATTTGCCAGCTGTTACTATTGCCATATTTTGTTATTATTTGCCATAAAGAAAGAAAACTAGTTGCCTATTTATTGCAGAACTATCAAAAAGGCAAACTTAAATATTCACTTTATCAAAGGTTTCATGTCCGTGCAAAATATGTCTAAATAGGGGGTGGTAGACGTTCTCTACAGGGAACTGCTAAAAAAAAGTCAAATTTGTGGATAATACTGTTTATTGTATAAAACGCAGCGCGATCAACTCGTATTACTCGCCGTTACATATTTTACAAAATAATATACATAGCGCGTATTATCATAAAGTGTATATAAGTAGTGGGTTCGATCGAATTCGAATCAGTCTAATTAATATCAACGACAGCGCGTTACTTACATTCAAATATAAAAATAATATACTCAGTATAAAATATTCGTTCGCACGACGGAGCCTCGTGCGAACGCACCGAAAGGTATAGCAC
>DWEB01000131.1:0-10483 GCA_018245775.1 Pyrrhopyge zenodorus | reverse complement strand
CCCTTTTGCCGTTAATGAGCGATTTATGTATGGTCCAGAGATGACACCGCGGACCCCCATACATATACTCGCGGACCACAGGTTGGGAAACGCGGCTGTAAAGGACCATACAGATCTATATTAAATCAACAATGTATTAAAGCTATTTAGTTGGATAAGAATTAATGCTGTATTGGTTAAAATCGTCTGAATTGGTTTAAATCGCTTCGAATATTTGCCATTATTTGTCGTAAAACGTAAATGACAAAAAACTGTTATTGTGGGATATCCATAAAAGATAGACATATACCATCGCGGAGTTTTCTGTAGACCTTTTCAATACGTACAAATAATTAGTACATTATTTTGATAAACCTCGTAGGGTTCAGCCTGCGTTTGCAATGTAAGCGGAAAAAAGTTGATAATTAACGACATCACATTAGAAACCTCAAAAATAACAGTATTTCTGCACTATTTAATGGATGTTATCATACACATAAACCTTCCTCTTGAATCACTATATCTATTAAATAAAACAGCATCAAAATCTGTTGGGTAGTTTTAACGATTTAAGAATACAAAGGAACATAAGGACATAGGGACAGAGAAAGCGACTTTGTTTTATTCTATGTAGTGATGTGCTGTGTGGTGTATTTCTTACGGGTGAACTGAATAGAATAACAATTGGAAACATTCAAGTCTAATTTGTTGTGCTCACACCATACTGTAACTCGGTTGAGATCTTCTTGCAACAGCACCGCATCCTCAGACGAGTTTACTGCCCTAAAGATCTTTAGGGCAGTAAACTCTTTAGAGTCGTCAGCAAATAAGTAGTATTTGGACTGGGCGAAGCAACTGCTGAAGTCATTAATAAATAAATTAAAGAGTAGGGTACCTAGATGTGAGCCTTGAGGTACTCTATAATGCGCCAAAAAAGAATTAGAAGAAAATCCGTTAATTACATCGCGAGAATCCCTATTTGTGAGGTACGACGTGCACCAACTGAGAAGAGGTTCAGCGACTCCGTGCAAAGAAAAAAGAAAGTTTATGTATAGGATATTTCATTGGAGGACATGTATATAAAAATATGTTCATGTATCATTAATATTGTCGTCTCGTAGTCCTTGCGGTCGCAGTGGACCGCGGCCTACTGCGGTTTCTGCGCCAATGGTCCCGGGTTCAAATCCGATCATCATTATCATCAGCCTATTGCAGTCCACTGCTGGACATACGCCTCCCTTGAGGAGTTATACCCATAATCGGTACGCAGAGCTTGCGGGTTGGAGATCTCAGAGCACAGCTCCTCGCACCGCCTATCCTGCTGCCCAGTGGCACCCAAGGCATATAACTGGGCCTAAGCAGACCGCGCCATACCGCGTTCTGCCAGGGCCGGGTTTAGTTCCTTCTTACGACATCTTCTAACCCGGCATGGGGTCGTAGAATGTATTTTTACTCCGTCCCTATACGGATCAAATCCAATAAAAATATCATATTTTCATGTGAAATAAAAATATATATTTTTTGCGACTATAGTTGACTCGCGATGATATCGTTGTCGTCTTGTATATTTTTCAACATAACTTGTTCGATGTTAAATGAATATAAATTTAAAGGCTCGAATAATCATCTCTCTAGGCCATCTAAATTACTCACTAGAAAGTCATATGTGAGTCTCAAAGATTTTTATTCATATTACATTATTAGGTTAGACTTTAGACAAAGGTGTTATATTATACAAAAATAAATAAATGTACACGTAATTTGCATACTCATTTCATTCCTCTCCTGCCATCACCATAATCATACAAATAAAGTCATACATCACAATTATACAAATAAAAAATTATATCATGTTATACGCATATTGGCATTAGGGCTCGTGCACACCTGCGGTACTCTATCGTGATAAACTTAGCCTTCCGTCAACAGCTTTCCTTTCAAGGTCAGTTCAGCCAACAGGCAAAATTAATTGAAAAACGAAATATATTCGAATGTACTCGTTTCGTGGTACATGATGGTAAAACATACGAGAATGCATAAAACAACACGATCCACCTATTTTGGATGCAGCTTTTTTTTATAATCCAACTGAGGAGGATGGGATTGGAGCATACCGTACCACACTGTTAACGATTGTCAACTTATAAAAAAATTAATGATTTTAAATTTCAACCTACGAAGACTTTACATATAAAAATATAGTATATCAATAAAATTAAAATCCTGCAGTATTCATGGAAGAGCAAAAATTGGACCCGTGGCTTTTTACAACTTTCAAACAGTCGGCTCCAAGCTGCTTGTCTGAAGCGCAGTCATAAAATTCCTTGCAAAGCGATGTTTGCTAACTTATAATTCCTCGTGGAACATATTGTACATTTAGAAGTTTTGTTTGTTTCCTTTACTGTAAGCACGCAGTGTATTGTAGGAACTATTCACTGAAAAGCAGGAGCTGAAACGATAATTTTGTGTCAGTGGTCATAATATTCAACGTAACATTACGCCTGTTATCTCCGAAAAGGTAGGCAGAGGAGTGTAGTACACTCCCACGTTTCACCAGTCCTCGTCCCACCAGACTCGTCCAGACTCAGCCACTCAGACTCAGACGTCTAAATCCACGCAAAATATTACTTAGTAGGATAAAAAATAATGTTATACCTACGCTATATTATCAGCCGTTTCTCGTGTAATTTCCCTTTTGAGTTATGATCACGACTCCTCGTTCATTACCCGCAGTGATTATGAAAAATTGTTTCAGCAGTACCCGCCTCATTATCAGAGTTCCAAGCATTTTTCGACCGAATATCTTCAAGTCCGAAGTATAAAATTGGAGCATTTTTATTTGTTTTAACATTCCACTTTTGCACACGGGACTGTTTTCGGGGTGAGACAAATTAATTTTGCTCTTTCTCTGCCACGTTGACCAAGTGCACGCCAGCAGTCTCCACACGCTTTAGAGAACATTTTGGTGCACAATTTCAAAAACGCATGTAACTCTATAAATCAGATTAGCGTATCAGAATTTCAAATCTAATCTCGAGGACTGGTACGCTGAAACCAAAACGACTAAGCTATCATTTTTATTTACATAATACTAGTCTTCCAACACACCGTTTACATAACAGAAATGGCAAATATTATATAAATTCTATTTATAGAGTACAGAGTCCCCCTCGCTCTACATTGACGCTCTACGTAGAGTATACGCAATCTTTAGGAGAGTCTGCTCTTTTTGCTGGACATTTATTGCCGGACTCGTAATTAATTAGACCGTGCTATTCATAACCAACGTAGAGTACCGTAATAACAGTTAATTATCTGTTAGGTTAATTTCACGAAAGCACCATTACTTCAGACAAGAAATATCGATACTGAATATTGATATCTCTTGGTTGCTGATTAATGATAATATGTCATTTATTATCAAGATTATAGTACATAACATAGCTTGAGAACACGGGTCTCTTCAGAAAATGAGATAATACGTAGCATCACGCCTATAATCGTCGAAATGGTAGGCAGAGGATTGTAATACTCTCACCACTTATGTTAACATCCCACCATGGAATAAAGGTGAGCCTATTGAGATACCGAGCACAAATTCAGACTCCGAACGACTACTAAAAATTCAAAATTAGAAAGAAAAATCCAATAGAATCTAACCCGAGATTTGGACCTAGGACCTCTCGATCGGCAGTAGCGCTTGCAACCATTTGACTAACAACGTAGTTAAAATGAGCACGGCTAATAAATACAAACGTTATCTTATCTAAATGTATATAACTCAAAGGTGACTGACTGACTGACATAGTGATCTATCAACGCACAGCCCAAACCACTGGACGGAACGGGCTGAAATTTGGCATGCAGCTAGATGTTATTTAAGTAGGCATCTGCTAAGAAAGGATTTTGATCAATTCTACCCCCATGGGGATAAAATAGGAGATGAAAGTTTGTATGAAACTTTTTAAGTTTTAAACCGATCAGGCTAAGACTTTGCATGCATAAAGCCTAATTAATTATAATACCTCTAAATACGAGCGACGCCGCGCGCAAAAGCTCGTATAATATATGTTTGTATGTGTATATTGACTACACATTTCCGATTCTACCTCTCAGATCAAGAAAGACTTTACAGGGGAAACTGTGCATGCTGCTCGAAGTTGGCCGTTCACTGAGAAACTTAGGATATTGTGTAAACTTTTACCAATGATCACTCGTACTGGCCACCCATGAGGAATGAATCAGTGTATGGTGTATGTTACGAAACTTCAGCTAGTTTCAGAGCGGAATGTGTTTGAACTTAGCTGTCTGTGACTTTAATACATTAATTTAGATAAAGGTGAGCACCGTAACTCGGGCTGGTAGTTATTTAATGTTTGTACACTTCCTGTTGGTTCATTCACGGTACCGTTTACTTTTCTTGAACTTTCGATTTTGATCTACTGCCTAACTCTTCGGGGATTACACGCGTGATGTTTCAATGTTACGATTCTTTTAGATTTTATCAGATTTGATCAAAAGGCATTTAAAAAGTATTTTATTTATTTCAGTATATTGCTTAGCCGGTCTACCCCATTTTTATTTACATACAACTACATATAAAGATAATGTTACGAGTATTTTCCATTGGAGTAGGCGGATTATAGACCTATATACCTGTTGTTGACCAGACACACTTCATTTGACTCATGACAATTTGCTACCAATCAATAAAAATATGTCTCGCACCCAATGTACATTCATTCCATGGATCCTTGGAATTTGCAGTAATCTTAAGGCAGTCTACAGCATAAATATAATACTGCATTAAACAAAAAAGTCTTAAACAGAGCGTGGGTTATATTTTATTTATTTATAATCAATTTATGCTGTTATTTTTTGTTGTTAGTTTTTATGTTATGTTTTTTTTTTCAAATATAAAATTGATCATATTTAATTTCAAGAAGTTAGTAATATCGAATAAAGGAGTATTTATATTTACTCATATTGATGTCATGAAAGAAACCGGCAGCCAATTGAGATTTAATAGTATGATAAGAAAACACCAAAAAGCGGCATGTTGGTTTTCTTTTTCGGTTAGTTTTATGGCAAAAGAAGTTGATCTAATATAAGGATAGAGTTTGTAACTAAAATTTAATTAAAAAGTAACTTTGGAGTTCGTGGCAAGATAAGCTGAGGTATAGATTTGTATTTACGTATGTATAGACAAACATGGACACTGCCGTGTTAAGTGAAAGACTACAATATATCTATAGTACCTGTAATCTCCGAAGAGGTAGTCAGAGGAGTGAAGCACACTCCCACGTTTCACCAGTTACGTTTACCTTCCTGTATAGAATAGGGGTTCAGTCTATTGCCATACACCGTGCACAAATTCTAACTTCGAACTACTACTTGAAACTGGTAGAAATTTCATTTTATTCATGGGACTTAAATATTAAAATAAATCAGCTTTAATATTTGACAGGCTTCCAAAATAGTTTTATATCAACCGCAAGTAAATTTTATTTTAGCCATGGGACTTAAATTTTAAAATAAATTAGTTTTAATATCTGACAGGCCGTCAAAATAGTTGTCAACCGCAGGTTAGGGTTATACACACCATTTTTTGCGGGTGCAACGTTGTGCTAAGACCATCACCTTAATAAACTCAAAAGTGCCAACCCTGTCTCTGTACACCGCGTTCCCTAGAGCCCTATCTTACCATTCTAGAAAAATGAAAACATAAATCACGGTAACTTCTTTCTTATTCCAGATCTTGTAGTTTGGTGTAAGTTAAGAAAGCTCAAATTGCGAAATTGTTCAAAATGGCGTTACAACACTGAATGTTAATTACTGTAATTAGAAATATCAGCACTAAATACATCACATTATTTCACTTATCAAATTAATAATCGTGAGAATGTAATATGACAGCTCGCTATGATGAATCAAGTTGAGCACCGCCCATTGTGGTCAGCGTATGTTTTGGTGACCTTTAACTGCAAGTTCGCGTGGGTTTCGAAAGTAATAAGGACGAAAATACATACAGTCTACGAAAATATAAGTGAAAGGGAAATAAGGTAAAGTACCTACAATAATATATTATTATATTATTAATTATTTATTAATTGTTATATTGTCACGCCAGGTTTCTTATAAGTAAGCAGAGAAGGAGATACAACTAAGACTTAGATTATAACTTACTGTATGGGGCCAGGTATAATAAGAAGCAAACGACATTATAACGTCGTACGTGCGTTATAACGAATAACATAAGGAATGAAAAAAACTATACGGTAATACTCTTCTAACATTAATACAAAACAGACACGCGAACCGTCAAATCTACAACACTTACAATGAGAGAGAGCAGTTATGACTACGTGATATAGTATTTGCGTAACACTGTTACGTAGCCGGTGATAGTCTACGGTTTGAAAGTCTGCCTCTTACTCCGCAGGCCCGGTAGGAATCCTTTAATCATTTTGAATTTTGTCTAAGGTAATAACACTCGCAAAACAGACGTTGCTAGTTTAGGTCTCAAAATGCCGAAAATTACTTATTCTGAGATGGTTTAATAAAGATTATTATTAATAATGTTTACGTTAGCTAGCTAAACTTTTTAACAAGTTATTTGTCGTCAACCATCTCACATTTATAACACAGATAATGTCGACTCTACAAGCTATTTCACTTCAAATTACACTCATAAAATCCATATTTATGGATCCGGGAACCTATGAATCTCAAAAGCTTTCCCGGGTAGGATATAAATGTACAATCGTATAAAAAGTACGTTCGTTTTATGTAAGACATTTCAACTTGCTTACAGTTTTACTTTTTTTCTGTTACCTACAAAGTGGATACGGACCATCTGATACTGTAATGGATATTTCATGGATTGAATACCCAAGAAATACCGGAAGTTCATATGACTAGTGACTAAGGTGAATTATTCAGTTTTAATCTTTTCTGCCTAGTCAACATCTCATAACACTATCATACTATTTAGCCTTTACTAGCCCCTGAAATGATATAATCTTATCTCTAGAAATCACAATTAATAATTTTGTCTGTGGAATTTCCTATCTCTAAAAATTTTAATTTAGATGCGTATTCTTGGTGTTATGTGTACGTATGGTCATGGTGCTTAGGTCAGAAGGAATCCTGTCATCACCACTTTATTTCGCCGCTGTAGGACACGTATCTCCATTCACAATGATAAATACAAACCACAGTCTACAAGGCTGACCACAAGCAGGCCAGACGCTTCATACATTTTAAAGAGGGTTCTGGAAAACTCCCAGCCGTGAGTTTCCTTAAGATGTTTTCCTTCGCCGTTAGAGTGAGTGATATTTATTCTAGGAATCCTAGGGTGAGAGATAAGGGAATAAAATACGGGCCGAAAAATGCTCTCGCATCGCATAAGTATTTGTAATTACGTTTCATGAAAAAAATCTTAGGTACTTTACTCCTACACAAAGTCTGCCACTATATACTGTGCCTATACTGTATTAGATAAATGATTGCAATCACCATGCGTCGAGTTTTAGCGGTCCCACGGGAGCGCGTGTGAAGAGAAGACGCATCGATTTTGTTCAGTAACATCGCAGAAAAAAGAGAAAACGAAAAATACTATTTCTAGGTTCATTATATTACTGACGTGCTACAAAAACGGTGATAAAAGAAAGTCCGAGTGAGACTTCTAGTGTCGTTTTAATATGTTCAAGATTTTAAATCTATTGGCAATCGTTGGCTAGAGGATAAAATGTTTTCCAAAGATACTTCTCAAATTGGTCCTTAACAGGTATACAATTTGGAAAGAGACAAATGAGTTAAAAAATTACAGCAAAGTTACTCTTATCTTTTGAACGCGTGGAATCTTAATCTATCAACCTGTCTTTAATGTCTTTGAATATCAGCCACGACCATCTGACTCCAAAGTAAGCATCGAAAGACCTTGTGTTATAGTAACCAGACGGTTCATAAACTACACATATATAAACATACACATAGGTATACTTAAATATATACGAGTACTTTCTTTCACCCAAAACAAGATAAATACCTACTTATGCTCATCACACAAATATTTATTCTGGCTGGAAATCGAATCCACAACACCCGGCGTAGCAGTCAGGTTCACTCACCACTTAACCAACAGGGCAGTTAACGCAACCAAAGCTCTTGTTTCACCATTACCTGTCTCAAGGAGACCTTAATTGTACTGGATAAAGTTAAGTGACGTGCGTATGGGCTCTTGATTAAAAATCTGGA
The DNA here is from genome assembly GCA_018245775.1 of Pyrrhopyge zenodorus. Classification (NCBI taxonomy): domain Eukaryota; kingdom Metazoa; phylum Arthropoda; class Insecta; order Lepidoptera; family Hesperiidae; genus Pyrrhopyge; species Pyrrhopyge zenodorus. The sequence continues at coordinate 2,245 of DWEB01000131.1, read as the reverse complement.
AAACAGCAAATTCTTACTAACATTTCAGTGCTTTATAAAGTGTCTTAAGTAATCGATTCGGCATTTTATTGTTAGGTAACAGTAATTGTTACGCCTAATCTCCGACAACTCCCAAGGGTCTGTTAAAAAGGATATAGAAGAAATGGTTGCCATGTCTCCATTAAACTTCATCGGACAGCGTGGCGGAGTCTAAGCATCTTGGAATTGCGAAGATATGAATGGTATAAACCCGACCTTCAATTTATATCTTAAAAAAGCATATTTTCTACGACTGATTAAAAAAAATTACACTGTGATCTATCCAAAACTCTACACTTTAAAATAAAAATAGAACATCGCATCCTTCCTGAACAGAAACATTATTTAAAGAAGAAGCATCATTTAATAACAGTAGGATTCTTTCAATAGAGGTTTTTTTTTAATCAAGAACTCTCTAACATCACGCCTGTTTTCTCCGAAGGGGTAGGCAAAAGAGTAATTATTATTACCTAAAATTGTTTAAGATATTAGTGAATAGACACTTCCTACGCAAGCGTGCTACATCCTAAGCTCCATCTCGCTTTCCAGCCCAAGTGGGATAGCAAACAAACGCAAGCCTATTACTAAATAAAGAAAAGTGTTTAATACACTCCCGTGTTATACCATATACGTTTACGTCCCACCATGCAATAGGGGGTGAGTCTATTGCTATATACCGGGCACAAATCCAGCCTACAATTTGTACTAGAAAATCTGAGTAAAAAAATTCTTTAGTATCTGACAGGAGAATAGAGCCCAGAACCTCTCGATCAGCAGTTGCGTTTTACAAAAAGTCGACAAACGAGACAGTCAATTAAAATTCCGTTTTTTACTTCCTCCTACCCATAACTTTAGACCAATAAACTCAACGTCATCTACAATACGCTTTCTTGATACGAGGCTAATACTGCTATAACAATGTCAAAGTATTATGTTCTTCGAGAAAACAGTTATGAAAGTTATATAGTAATTTTACTGTTCATAATTTCCACCCGCTGAAGCCACCCGCACTTATTTTATCCCGTATATCCTCAGGGACTTAACAGCATTCTTCGCTCTGTCATATCTTTATGAGGGCGGTAAAATGCAGGATGCAAGCGTATTTTGTTGTTACCGCAATATTAGAGAAAGCATACAAATTGCAAAAAATAATTTGATTACGTCATTTTTTACATCATACGACAACAATTTTAATGAATACAGGCATCAGAATATTATGAAAAATAACTGCGTGCCATAAGTCATTCGTATATGAATTATATGCGAATAGACAGCTTAAGTTATGGGGTTCGATGATATCTCTTTATCCGAACCGACAGAATAATGAGAATTACACACCAATCTCTTAAGACTCTTGACAGAATAATAAGAATTATACAGTAATTATTACTATGGTCTTAATCCTCTCTTTCTGATACGAGGTCCGTGTCCAGCAGTGGGCCAGAAGGGTTCATAATTATGATACACCAATTACACAAATATCTACACTGTCCATCAACGTTTTTATCAAAATGCGAGTACCCGTTCCACGAAACCTACAACAGCGCTTCAACTGAACCAGAATTAAAAAGTAATCTTTACACTGGCGATATCAGTAAAACCAATTTGCGACGTATGTCACCTTAATAGAAATTACATTGAAACATAATATCGATGCGTTTATATGAGCAGCCTGTATTAGTGATTTGCGTCACACTTTATCGCTGTAATCGAGAGATAGCGCTCAGTGGAACAATGATATGAACGTGTAATATACACAATTTTACTTTGACATTACAAGTATACAAGAGCATCATTTTCAAAGTTGTTTTTAAAACATACAGCGTAACGTTTTAGTCGTGTAAGATGGTTGTCAAATACAACCTACAATCTGGCGTGTTAGCTTAGAAAATGGTTGTTAACTGTTACCTTAAATAATACTAATTCGTACGTATATGTAGAAATATAGTCGACTGAATAGTTTCTTCCTTTGGCAGCCCTAGCTTATAGAACATTAAACATCTTTTTTGTTTAATATCCTTAAACCATGTCTGATAAAATGTAATATTTTGATTAGGTGCGGCCTGCCTAGGCTCAGCTAGATGCCCACCGCCTTTAGGCAGCAGCGTAGGCGGTGCGAGAAAATGTGTTCTGTATGCCCACCCCGTATGCCCAGCATGGGGATTATGGGCATAACCCTGCAAAAGAGGCCTATGTCCACTAAACTGTAATAGGCTGATAATGATGG
>DWEB01000130.1:0-10505 GCA_018245775.1 Pyrrhopyge zenodorus | reverse complement strand
CCGAAACTGAGAACGAGGCCGAAAGTTCGGTTTCGGTTTCGGTTTCGGCTGAAAAACCTGTTTCGGTCGGACACTAAAATATATACATTTTGGAGAGTGCGCACTATAATAGCTCCATAATTTGGTTCTACCTGCTCCATTCTACCATCGGACCTCTAAGCGTACGGCAGGGTACCATCTATATCTTATAGACACCTCTCAAAACAGGACGTAACGGTTCGTTAAACCGTTTCTGCTACAGATCATGAAAGAGTGGAATTCCTTGCTGGCACCTATTTCTCCCGATACATACAACATGGAATTGTTCAACGCTTGGAGTGAATAGGCACTTTCTAGTCAAACGTGTCACATCCTAATTTGCATCTCACTTTCCACTAGGCGGTATAGCAGTCAAACTCAAGTCTATTGCTAAATAAAATAAAATAAAGAAATAACACCTATAAGACGTCCATATAATATAACTATTTAAATGTCTAATATTATGTTTTCTTGTTGCTTATGATGGCAAACTTGTAAAGGCCGTCAAAGTTAGCTTTATAAAAGTAACACTTATAAAGACAATAATATAAGAAATGTAAAATATAAATCTTTATATCTTAACCAATTTGAATACGGACCTCTTAACACTGTTGTGAGAAATTTACGTATCACACTTAGTCTTACGGTTTTGGCAGAACTTTCGTAGGCGTGGTGACGATATAGTCAGTTAATAGTTGGTCATATTTTTCGCATATCGCAACTTCAGGGCCTCTTCGTGTTTATTGACAACATTATGAATAAATCTTTCGTTTAATTAGACGAGTTCAAAGTTTAATGGTTCGATTAATGTAATTAAAGTTATTTGAAGATATATTTTGTTTTATTTAGACACAAAGGTGGCAATAACTTGCATGTTCGCGGCAATTACTATGACGGGTTGACTTCATTTGACTGCCTTGTTGTTTAAGTGATTGCAAACGCGACTGCTGATCGTCAGATCGCAGCTTCAAATCGCGGGTCGTGTATTATTGGATTTCTCTAACTTAGACTTTTAAGTGTAAATTTAAAATACTCCCTTATAAACACTCCCTATTTCATAGTGAGACATAAACACAACTAGTGAAACGTGGGCATGTACTACATTCTTCTGCCTACCTCTTCGGCGATTATAGGGGTGATGTTACGTTTTTACCATGACGCTTTTAGATATCATCTGTTTGTAACTTACACCGCAGGCGGCCATACTTCTAAGTCACAAGGGTGCTTTTGGAGTTTTGTCGGGGGATTAAGATAATTAAAATACTTGATGCTGAAGTTACCGTCAGTGGTTTGGGGAATTAAGAGGAGTGTGTTTAAAGTTTTTTTGCTACTAATTTCGTTTTTGTATTATTTTTATGTTTTGTCGTGGGTGAAAATATTAGATCTCCAAAGACACGAAAGCACCAACTTCGGTCACAAATTAGCAATATTTGCTTATTTGGTTCCTCAAGGACAAATATTATTAGCCAGATAAGATTACAAATATCCCTAGAGGTAGATAGACGTAGAAAGCACGTACTTGCCATTTTAAAAATTCAATGTTTCCGTAATTCGTTAGGAATGTATGCGACAGAATTCACTTACAAAATATTAGGACAGCATGGTTCTAAAATGTAGAAGATCGTGGTTTCAAATGCGATGGAGGTGGTTAATGGATAAAGTTGTAAACATAGACAAATGATAGCGTAGTTCCGCGTGTAGATCTACTTGTTTACCACATTAAAAAAGACAGTCTGCAAAATTCTTTTTCACTCATATACCAAATCCGTACAAAGTGTTACATAATTTGTGAGATGGCGAGTCGCTTATTGATATTATTGTTGAAAATATTGCAGTAATTGAAATAAGTATTTCAATGGTGTCCCAATTTTGTATCCCTGCCAAGGGAAGGCAACGTTTGACTCGAGCTGGCCGCGAGCCAGGGCTTTGGACTTTTTTGTTCAATTCCTGCAACTGCATCCAACTCTTACCTTAGCCAAAAACAAAAGGAACCTTAGAGATACTCTAAGTTATGGAGCTAAATGACTATAAATCTGTAATGCTATTAAATACTTCGGAATATTGCTTAACAGACGAATATGTGATTTAAATTTTTAATGTGCAGACTGCGGGATAGCAGAGTAATGATGGTTTTGTAAACTTTGCATTGCCAGCGCGCCGAATCACTTCTAATCAATGCAAAGGACAATTGATTAATGAGAACGTGGCAGCTTTCAGATTGTGGTGATTACAATATGAAGTTTTTATTCTAGAATATTTTTATATCACTCGTCTTGGATTTTTGTAAGACTGACTGTTAATCCATTGGTCGGTGACCTAGGCTGTTAAAGCCGTGGATATGGGTTTGATTTCCACCCTGGGAAAATATTTGCGGAATAAGGAGGACTATTAGTTGTGGCTGTAACATTTTTTTTATATTTTTTTCTATATAAGTAATAATTTAGATGTGTAGGTATATAGGTAGGTACATGTTATATTTATGATGATAATAAATTGTAATTGATTAACAAGAGAAGGAGACTTTAATTATATTCTGTCTCACTCTGACATAACAAATCTGTTACGAGTGAATGAATAAATGGTAAAACTTCTTTCTAAATACGTACTTCATAGAATTTGACGTCAAAGAGCTCTTGAACTGAACAATATGACAAAACCGAGTTATTTCTGCAGTATTCAACGGGTAAAGCTGTGGTCAAATCCAAGAATTGATTAAAAACGGATGATTTTCTTATTTTTTATTTACAGTTGACTATAAATTTGCGCAATACATAATGAATGGCCTATTACATGGAAATAGAGATTGTTAAATATACTAATTTGTAGCTAATCTCACTGTGTGATATTTTATTTAAACTGCCTTCAAATATTTTGAAGAGTTTTAATCATTCTTGCTTCATAATAATTACTGAAACCGATGTTTTAGCGAGCCCTTTTAAACATGGAGCTACTCATATATATTACACTAAATATGAACCATCCACAGCGTTTCTTATAATTTCTCCTTCCGCGTTAGGGCTATAAGGGCCTCATTCGTATGGAATTTGGAAACATATATACGTATTCGTGTAATATAATTGAACTTAATTTAACTTTTCTACTATACAAATCTACGGCATGATGCTGGGCAGGGGATCAAACGCATTTCAAATTAGTCCACCTTGATATTCATTTAAACTTAAGGGATTGCTAACAATATGCTAACGACCATTTATATTAAAAATATATAGTTATCGTTATGATTGCTTTATTAAAATTGATCTTGTTCGTACAGTTCTACTCGTATGAAAACAGTTATAAAAGTAATAGAAGAATTCGAATTAAACTAAAAATACTTAAAATTAAATCGATACTGAAACTTCATAAATGACGATGCTGTGATAAGAAAAATGAAGATAAAGAGTAACATCACGCTTGTTATCCCCGAAGAGATAGGCAGAGGAGTGTAATTCTACATTGTCACGTTTTACCAGTTACTTTTAGGTCCCATTATGGAGTAGGTGGTGAGCCTATTGCCATATTATCGGGCACTAATCCAGACTCTGAGCTAGTACTAGAAAATCTAAATTAGAAAAATCTAATAGTACTCGACTCGGGAATCGAATCCAAGATCTCTCGATCGGCAGTCGCGCTAGCAAACCACTTGGCAATGGTCTTAATTTAGCCTCACTTTGAACGAAGGTTTAGCCCATCTAGACTGTCTCAGTCTACTTTCAAGTGTCAGAAAGTTCCATGACAACTTTGTACAACAAGAGAAACATTGTGAAGCCAACTCTGGCCTACTTAGTTAAATAAATGGGACAGATAAGCAGAAACTCGAGGAAACAGATTGTGGATTACATATTTGAATTCCGTGTCAGAGTTGTGAATTTGTACACATTTATATCACAATGGCAAATACAAATAGTATTAGTTCGTTAATCCAGTTACGTCACAGTGTGTAATTTGTATGTGTTCAGGCTGTTATTGTAGAGCTATATATGAGAAACATTATTAAATAATATAATTAAAGAAGAAAGAACGAAAGAAAGAAATAAAGAAAGACATAAAGAAAGAAAGAAAGAAGAACTCTATTTTTACCAATAAACGTATTAAGAAAAATTGTTCTCTTGTTTTATTAAGCCTAATTCTTCCACATTTTACTCCTACGGACGGCTAGTAGATAATGCCGCTAAACATTGGTCTTAAATTTTACAAATCCCCTAGTTTTGGGAATGGGAATTCCCAGTGGGAATCTAATCAGATTTTTTGTTCCCTTATCTTGCAGTAGTTTTCTATCTGGAAGTGAAATCAAATAAATTGGCCTAATTTAAATTTACTATAAAAATAATAATCAAGCTCTTCATTTTGGACGGTCTAGGGTAAAAATGCCGGAATTATTATACTAAAGCAACAACTCTCGCTAAAGCGATTCAATAGCAATATAACGTTCTTACGTTCACCTAAAAACTAAGGTAATTATTTCGTCGTCTCACCGTTTGCAAAGATTTTATAACCGAAAAGCATTATTACATTTGTATAAATTCTTTCTGAAGTGTGCCTCTTATCCGTTTCGCGACAAAATGTTCCGTTTCATATTTGAACAGCCCAAGATCCCAATTCCAACACCGGCCATTCATAACCAAAATGTAATTTCGGCAACATTTTGAAGCATAAAACCCGCAAAGGTTCTAAAAATATAGATAGGTCCCTTTGAATAAACGTTTTCGCTCCAACCGTCCAAGTTTTATAGGTCTTTGCATAATAATATAGAATAAATTAATTAATACCTGGTAGCTTGCATAATTTCTCGGCTCCGGTTTGTTTAGGACTTGCCACGGCTCTAGATTATGCGAAAAAAGATACAGGTAACTGTCTCACCTCCTCGGAACAAGTGAACTATAATTTAATTAAGATGGAAGAAAATGAAAATATAGTTAACAACAGTTTGGATCACTATAGCGGTAGCGTAGTTCCTTACAATCATAATTATCCAAACATTTTAAAATTGTAACAAATTCTCTTGAAGCTAAGAACCAAGTTATCAACAAAGTAATATCCGCTTAGGCTATTTCGCCTTTCAAGATTTCAAAAGCATGCTGCTTACAGTGGGTAGTTTTTTTAAGGAATTGTATAAGGTAATATACACAGTCTTTGCTTATACATCTTTTACGTGTTATAAAAGAAATTGTATGTCTTCCTTCTCCTACTCATGTCGTATATCCCACTGTTGAGGGTCGTGACCCCCTCTGCGGATCACCATCTTCTTTATGAAGTTGCGCTATCGGTTGCTGTTTTCGGGTATATGTATAGACTCTGTTATTGAGTGTGATGTGGACCTGGTTTGTCCAGCGCAATGGCACCACCCGCAGTCTTTTCCCATCGGTCTTGCCTATGACGACAGCCTTCTCTAGATTTCCTCCATGTTTACAGGCACTGTGACAGATACTCAAGTATTCGTTGTAGACGTGAGAGCCAAAAAAAGACATGCAAATAACTGAATGTAATGGACTGAGTGTATTTAATTGTATGTGCTTGTGTACAATTTCAAATTGAATAAAGAATCCTTGTAAGGTCCATCACAAATTTAATGTTATATCCATGGGTCTATATAGGACGCTTTTAACTAGATGTGTGTATCCCTCAATTTGTGACACCTGACTTCTTTCGTTCGTTCATTTACATATAAATAAATAGGTATTTTTTGTTTTATATCAAATATTTTATAGTTTATAGTTCCCTTGGTACGGAAGGCGAGCGAAGCTTTTTAAAACCCGCAAAGTTTACGTTGTTTACGATGTCCATAACATCGAAAATGTTTTCGCAAGGAATTATATTTTTAACGTCAGGTGCTATCCGGGCGGAAAATAATAGAAAAGTTCATACAGTGTCGTTAATATTGTAATAGAAGCTGTACGTTTTTGATTTTTAGAAAAGTAAAATAAAGACGCAAATGCAGTTTGAATGTCGCCAGAGGATTTTAATGTTGGCTCAGCTTTCTGCGGTATAAAAGAAAATGTAATTTTACTAACAAATTTTCATTCTATAGAACCGTATTTATAAATGTATCACTATTATAATGCAAAATAATAATAAAGATTACGCGAAAAATTTGCATAGCAAACTCAGAAGGTAGGGCTAAAAGAAATTCACGGGGCCTTGTTAAAAGATATTTCGAAATTGGCTATCGTGCAACTGCAGGGTGAGAGAAGTGTGCGTATAAAAATGCGCTTTTTCCCCTATTTTTGATAGGAGAAAATTTGCAAGACGGTGAAGTTATAGACCAGATCTACTATTGAAAGTCAAGGAGGTACCACATTTGCTTCCAGCGATGCGTGTGGGTACGAACATACATAATCCACCGGTATTATTATATTATCCTCGAATAAAAAATCAAAGAGCCTAAAAAGCGAGCTACGAACACACTCTGAACTCATTCCATCCATCCATAAGTCTTTGGAACTCTACTGCTGGACAAATATTCCCTAATTTTGAGTCAAGCAGTAGCCCGCTGTGTTCATCAGGTCATTAAACCACCTTGTAGGAGGGCTCTTTTGAACTCATTATGCTATTGAATAAGAGTTAAATTGTTATTCCAAATACATACAAGTCCCGAGTCGATTAAACACGGCCCAATTCTTACCCTGCAGCATTGGGATTTTTTATAAAGCCGACTTTGGACTTCTGAAACTGAACTCATTTCTTTTCTTTTTTCCTGTTACTTATAGTCGACATTTTATTTTCTTGTATAAATTTAAATTATTTTATTATTTTCATTTAAATCTGAAACAAAATCATAAAAGATTACGTTACCTTATCATAACCTTGACCTCATTAGCCAGCAGTCCTTTTAGTCTGGAACGAAACCATGACTCCTGCCAATATTTGTTGTCGGGTTAGGTGAAGCCGCGCGAAATGTCCATGTTTGCTAATAAACAAGCCGCTGTAGTTCATTTGTCAGTGGCTGTGCCGCGACAGAGCTTGAATGGTCCAAAGAAGAAAGGTTAGCGGGTATTAATCCCGTCTTAGTATGACCCTTGAGTACTATCTTTATTTTTCTTTCGCTTCGTCATACATAAGAATTTCATCAGTATTCCCCTTTCAGAGTTTGACTGCTTGCATGCAAGTGGAACACACATTTGTAACAAAATGTGGTTACATTTTTTTCTAGAATACTAGGAACAATTTGAAGTCAGATTATTGACAGACGTATACCTACCTAATGCTAATCATCTAAAGTAGCAACGTCAATGTGGTTGGTATTACTGACAACGGTGTTTTTATGGACTGCGTCTTGGTCGTGTTGATTGCAAGCGCGACTACCGATCGAGAGGTTTTGGATTAAAATCTTGGGTCGGCTACTATGAGATTTTGTCTAATTTAGATTTTCTAGTAGAACTCGGAATGTGGATTTGGCAATTGACTTTTCACCTATTCCATAAAGGAACGTAAACGTAACTGGTGAAACGTGGGAGTGTAATACTACACTTCTCTGCCTATCCCTTCAGGAATTATAGGCGTGATGTTAATGTATTTCTATTCGTTACTTTCTATCACACTCCTAGAGGTTAAAGTTACCACTTATCCACTTTTTATAAAAATACAATTTATCAAATCTACAAACTTCCTTTTGTAAGAGCATTTTCATAAACAAGGACTTCAATGTTCATAGTGCCCTAGAGATATAAAATTTGAAACGTTCTGTTTGTTAATATGTAGGTACTTCTTGATAAAAGAAGTGCAATTATTTATTTGTATGACTTGCAATAGAAAAAGTCATTCGCAGTTGACTTTATGGAGTATAATACCTTTGCCATAGCAGTGTATTCTTCAGCAAACATAAGTATTATTTCCATTCGATCGTGACTTAAGCTACACGATAAATATAAGGGCGCGGTAATGGTCTCGTATGCGCAAATTACGAGTGAAATTTATTACATCATTTATTACATTACAGATGAAGGCTAGGTTTTAATGGCACTTTTGTTATCTGAAAGCCTATTAACTGAAGAAGTTTAATATCTACTTTGCTTCTTTGACAAAATGGTTTCAAAAAAGAATTTTGATCTTTTCTCTATTTCTATCTGTGTGTCGGTAACAACATATGCGTTGCGACATCGCAACATACATAGCAGGAATGCTGTTATGCTATTCGGTCTGCTGAATAAGGATGGCGGGTAATATCATCAAAAGTAATGTAATTTACACAGAGGGACATATTCCACCAGCATCAGTCGATCATCACTCCATTCAAACAAAACATTCTATGGGGAATGGAATCATTTTAATGAAATGACATGAAAAAAAACGATACTCAAAATTAACATATCGTCATTTCCGAAGAGGTAGGCAGAGGAGTATAGTACACTTCCACGTTTCACCAGATACGTTACGCGTCCATCATGGGACAGGAGGTGCTCCTGTTGCCGTGCACTACATCTAAAGTCCGAGCTGCTACCAGTAATTTCAAGTTAGCAAAACCCGAGAATAGCAGATTCGGGGATTGAACCCAGGATCTTTCGAGCCACAGTCGCTTTTGCATCCACTCGATTGACGAAGCAGTTAAACCAGAAGTTCAAAGTATTTACGACAATATAAAACCTGTCCAACTTACTTGTTCTTCCTTATCATCGTCGTTACAGTAACTTGGTTTTACAGCGTTTTACTGAACAATATGAAAGAGGGCATCCCAAATATCTGACGTTCACAAAGTTATTCGGCTCAACCGCAACTGCTGTAATACTGAAGCGGTGTAATTAAATCTAGATAAAAATCCCAAGCATCCCTCGGTTTAGGGTTGCACGTCCTGTTGATAAAGGGTGCAAGTAATTAGTTTCTTGATGAAGTGTACCGTTCAGAATATTGAAATAGCAAATTTTTTGTTAATTTTAAAATAAACCATCTGTGTTTATGGTATATTCAAATTGGTTTAGTGGTTCATCTTAGAATTTTTTTCAAAAAATTTACAAGGTCTATGGAAATCGTATTGAATGTCACTTTAAGTAATGTTCCTAAAATACCTATTGTATATTGTCTATTTGTATAGTTATGATATTCATAGCTCTATTTAATATCTAAATTTTTTCATGACTAATATAAAAATCACAAAAGGAAGTACTCTAATAATGGATTAAATGGCACAGCTAAGCAACTTTCGGGGAGGGCTAAAAATTTGTATAAATATAGTCGTGATTTCTGGGTAAAGTCTAGATCCTTACGAATAAGTTTACCGTGTACCTTTAATAGAAAACACCTAGTACTAAATGGATATAGCTTTGTATTTATCTGAGGTAGCGTTACTCCATCAAGATGTTCTGCACGTGCAAGCATAATTCATGAACTACAAGTTGTGCAGCTACCTAATGCACTGCAGCATTGTAGATAGGTTATCGACAAAGTAATTTGTGTCGTTAGTAACGTAGGTGAGCTAAATTCTATCTCGATAGATATAGGTATCTAGAAATCAGGTGACAAAAACAGGCCATACAATAAAAACTGCCTCGATGGTCGAGTGGTTGCGAGCGCGACTGCCAATCGAGAGATCCTGGGTTCGATTCCCGGGTCGAGTGCTATTAGATTTTTCTAAATTATATTTAGATTTTGTAGTAGTGACTCGGAATTAGGATAACTGCCCGATATATGGCAATAGGCTCTCTCACCTTCTCCATAATGGGATCTAAAAGTAACTGGTGAAAAGTGGAAGTGAAGTATTACACTCCTCTGCCTACCTCTTCGGGAATTACAAGCGTGAAGTTACTTTTTTTACAATAAAAAAATATAAATTTCCGGATATGTTAATTTAAATGTGCATTAAGTAATCATATCTACTTCGAGCGGTGTTCATTTATGAAAACAAAACAAACCTTGCAACCGTGTATTCAAATACTGAATATTCGAAATATAAGATTCAGCGAAGCCACCTAAAGACACATTAGTAGAACTTTGTTGAAAAAAAGCTCTTAAACAGGTGATATATTACTGAATTAGAATAAAATAGGGAGAGTACAATAGTGGAATAGAAAGAACAAAAGGCAAATATTAAAATAAATCGCAATACAGGAAACATGGAGAATAAAGAGGCCAATTTTTTTCCTAATGACAAAAAGTAATTTTGTATGATGTACATAGATTAAAATGTTTGGTTTCATAGATATGTGAAGTCAAACATTTAAATCCAAGCCGTTATCCCGAACCACTTGACTGATGTGTGTAAATATTGACACTCACAGTTATTTCTCTTGAGAGTAACTGGGAAGATTTCCGCGTGCTATTAAATAGATAGTCTCGTATCTCTGGAAATTGATAACCGAAAGGTTAAATAAAAATGTGTATCTTTAGATGATCGAAATTGAAAAACAGTATAACATTAGACATTCTAACGTAAACGCACAAGGAATATAAACAGGAATATGAATGAGTAAATAACAAAAATTAGTGTCCGACCGAAACAGGTTTTTCAGCCGAAACCGAAACCGAAACCGAACTTTCGGCCTCGTTCTCAGTTTCGG
>DWEB01000129.1:0-10507 GCA_018245775.1 Pyrrhopyge zenodorus | reverse complement strand
CCAATTTTTGTCTTAAAAATTTTCCTCACTGCATTAATTAATACGCGGTCCTCAAATTACTCGGTCAGTGCGAAGAATGGTCCAAACTTTCAACGAATGTAAAGAGAATTTAGTTTTTTTACGCTCGTATGCATGCACTAGCTCAAATGCATACGAATATGAAAAATTTATTTCGTGATATTCCAACAACTACATAGTCATTAGCGAATCATTAAGCCGTGAATACAGCTTGAGAATAAATTCGAAGTAATTGTTAAACGTAACATCACGCCTGTAAGACCCGAAGAGGTAGGCAGAGGAGTGTAGTACATACTATACTCCCACGTTTCACGTTCACCAATTACGTTTAGGTCTTAATGTGGAGTATGTAGTGAGCCTATTGCCATATACCGGGAACAAGTACTACTACCACTACTAGAAAACCTAGCCACTAGTAGAAAACCTAAATTAGAAAAATCTAGCAGTACTCGACCGGGAATTTGATCCCAGAACCTCTGGATCGGCAGTCGTGGTTAGAACCAACACGACCAACGAAGCAGTCAAGTAATTGTTATGTTATATTAATATAAGCGTGTACTATCTTAATGCTAACAGTCTTATGCCTATAGTCCTATCCGAGATCGGTCAAATGTCCATGGAAGGTAATGGTGATTTAACAAGGCTATTTATGTAAGTACGAATTTGAATAGAAATATAGTAATATAGGGAATATTACTATATTTCTATTTATATTACTTAACAATTATTTTGATTAAGTATTAGATGGAGCCTGCGGAGAATCGAGTGTTGTGGAACACCTTAGGAACTGGGCTTAGCCAGCAACGTAGGTATTTGATTCTTCGTGGAGACAACAGCTGATCGTGAATTTAGTACTAACCTACTTACGAGTGCTTTATTTTATGTACTACGAGCTTTTTCCCGCAGCTTCGCTCGCGTTAAGAGGTATTATTATTATTTAAGCTTTATGCATGCAAAGTCTCAGCCCGATCGGTTTAAAATTGACAAAGTTTCATATAAACTTTTATCCCCTATTTTATCCCTTTAGGGGTAGAATTGATCAAAATCCTTCCTTTGCGGATGCCTACGTCATAACATCTACCTGTATGCCAAATTTCAGCCCTATCCGTCCAGTGGTTTGGGCTGTGCGTTGACAGATCACTATGTCAGTCAGTCAGTCAGTCAGTCACCTTTGAGTTATATATATTTAGATATCTAAAATCTGAACCTATATATTAATCATGCATTTATCTACAAGTTAGTAATGGCTCGGAGTTTGGACTTGTGCCGGGTGTTTGGTAATAGACTCACCACCCATTCCACAATGGGACCTAAAAGTAACTGGTGAAACGTGGCAGTGTTCCACACTCCTCTGCCTACCTCTTCAGGGATTTCAGGCGTGAATGAACTTTTTTATTACGTTCTATCATCCGTTGTGTCATCCCTTGATTCACTCATTAATTAGTTCATTCAATAGATACGAGTTAGTTACATCAAACAAAAACAACTGCATTAAACAAAAACAACAAAAACGGGATCGACTGCACAGAGGATGTCGTGTTTTAAAATAATAAACGCTGGCGATCGTAGCTATGTCCTCTGCTAATTGAAAACAGAGCCAATGCCAAAGAAATTAAATAAATATTCTAGCTGTAACGACGCGAGTTAATTAAAAATTATAATTCCAATACTCAGCTACTCGGGCGAGGTCCGCCTTCAACCTTGGCTTTGCTCGCGATCATGTAATTAACTAAAACGTAACATCACGCCTGTAATCCCCAAAGAGGTAGGCAGAGGAGTGTAGTACTACACTCACACGTGTCAACAGTTACGTTTAGGTACCATTATTGAGTAGATGTTAAGCATATTGCCATATACCGTGCAAAAATGGGTACTCCGAGCCACTAATAAAAAATCTAAATTAGAAAAATCTAACCCGACCCGAAATTTTAACTAGGACCTCTCGATCGGCAGTCGCGCTTGCAACCAACACGACCAAAGAGGCAGTCAATTAATTGAACAACCGATATAAATAATGAGTTATATTAAATTTATAGGTAAACTATTATATTTTAGTTTATCTTCTAATACTGTGTACATCAGTCCACTTATATGTATATAAATTGTCGTACGTTAGCGGGTATCCAAGCGTATGGCATAAATTGATCTCAAACCTATGTTGCAATACGCTGTTGAAGACGTTCATTACTTATGGTTGTATGTATTATTATATGATGATTCGGTATTTTATTATTAATTATAGTAAAAGAAAGCTTTAAAGGAAAACGTGTTGTATTGAGAGACGAGTACAATCATCCATAGACAAAGTAAAAGAGTAGTGCAGTTAATAGTGACGTTTACAAGTTGTAGTGTTGTGCCAATCGATAAAGATGGGAAAAATTTCTGAACAAATCGTATAAATTGTATATCATCTCCTATTATTCTATCATTCTTCTTCTTCAACCCTTTTTAACCTACTGGTGAGTATAGGTGTGTTTATAGGGTTTCCAGTCTTCACGTTTGTTAGCTGTTCTAACCCATTATTCTATTAATATTTGTATGCAAATAAACATCATTCATAACCTAATGTTAATGATATTGTAAAGATTCTAGGACAGATAGGATAGCAATATCGTAGGATACCATTTTTATAACTTTTTATAAATTCAGGTCAACGATATTTCTGTCACTTCCATTGGATACCGTGGCTCTATGGACACCATTTTCCTGGCTCTTGACATAATAAGTTCAATACAATTCCCATGACAATGTAACGTAATATTATTTAGTCATCTTTTTAACAAAATAAAGGCAAAGGTATTCTGAATATTCCATAACAGATTCCGACTTATTAAAAGTGCCATTTGATACGACTTTAGGCTTAAACATTCCATTACGCATACTAATGAGGTCTGACCCCAGACTTACGTAATTAAATTGTTGTTAGGTACCAAAACCACGTTTGATTAGTAAAGTTCAGTCACGGCCCTTCATCTATTATTAACGGTAATACAATATGTACACGACTGCCCTGTTAGTCGAGTGGTTGCAAACGCGACTATCGATCTAGAGGTCTTGGGTTCAAATCCCGCATCGGGTATTTACAAGATTTTTCTAACTTAAAATTTCTAGTAGTGGCTCGGTGTCTGAATTTGTGCCCGAAGTATGGCAATAGGCTCCCCACCTTTTTATGATGGGACGTGACTGGTGAAACTTGAGAGTGTTAAACTCCCCTGCATACCTCTTCGGGGATTACGAGCGTGATATTACGTTACAATATGTACACCGAACAAAATCTTTATATTCATTGGATGAACTATACCAAAGTACTTAACTCGTAAATAATCACGATGACATTTATAATAGTCTATTCATACAAATTAGTCTGCGTGTACTAAGTTAGTGACGAAAGTTCATCATCATCCTCATCATCATCAACGCCTTTTATACTTCCACAGTCGCACACGGGTCTTCCAGTCAGAATGAAAAGATTAAAGGCCATAGTATGCTACGCTAGCCATATACGTTTTGTTACATTACATTCCTAATCGAATATTTTATGGAAATATCGCAGAAAGTCTGCAAGTTTCTTTACAACGATTTCTGTCATCGTTACAAGTGAAATTTAAAAAGTAAAATTTAGAAAGAAAGGCCGAATTTTAAATTGCGAGACTCCTTAATTGCTAAACATAAATTACATCTCACCTACAGATAATACAATAGGGCTGGATTAACAAGAAAACTATAAACGTCAAACATCGCGTGTTTCGCACAAAGAAATTTATTCAACACTTCAAGGGCCCAGGTAAGGTTTTTCTTACGGTATAAAAGGTAGAATAAGTTCAAATAGCCACAGTTTGAAACGGTTCTCAACAAGTGTTGTCTGGATCTGGTGCTTGTTTCGTTTAAATCTTCTGTAGCGACGTTTATAACTTACGTTTCTGGAAATACAGCAGAAGTAACAGTAACCGTTGGTCAATAGCTTACCTGGAAGGAAAAAACATGTAATTAAACTACTTAATTATTATTATCGTGTAATTTTAAAGTGTTCATCGCTAGTCGTTCAAGAGGTCACGTCCTCGGTTTTGAGAAATGTGATGCAACGAAATTTTGTTAGCAAATTTTCTTTGTACCAGTCATGGTTTCCTAACCACCTATTCAATTACGGTACATCAACGTAACTGGTGAAACGGTGGAGTACGCTACACTCATCTGCCCACCTCTTCAGGGATTACAGGCGTGATGTTACGTTATTTTTTTATTGTATTTGTTGATAATTTCCCATTGAAAGGGAATTATCATCATCATTGAACCATTTCTGGATTTACCCAATGTTCAGTTTATTCCATCGCTTTTGCTTCCATCCAATTGTTTTACACCACCTTGCGCAATTATTTCTCGACAACATAACTTAGTACTTTCCATAGTTACAAAGATATTTCTAAAATCGATTCTTCTTAAATCGATTACTATATCCGTATTTTGTCACTACATAATAAGTCCCCTATACCGAAAAATATAACAAAGATTGGAACTTTAATCAATGGATTTGTTTTATTAATACGAGTATATGGATGTGACTAACAAACACCCACAGCATCAAAAGCTCAGTGCTCACCATTCGTTTTATATTATTTTCAAAAGTCAAAGCTCTTAATTTTTATATGTTACAGAGTATTATAATCTAGTCTTGAAGCCAATCACGGATTTACATTTTATAGTTTATTTTATTATCATTATTATTATTATTAAATTTAAATTACTGTCACTAAGTTCTTTCTGTGCTTGAGTTGTAGTTAGTAGTTATCTCATTTGAGTCGCCAATTCTGTTTATCGTTCGCAGCATGAAGTTTCTACTCTGCCTCCCGATCCTGGCTGTGTTCTTCACCTCAGCACACACTCAAAGCTATACGGATAAATACGATAACCTGGATATTGATGAAGTGTTAGGCAACAAACGTTTATTAACTGCGTATATTAAATGCATGACGGAGACCGGCAAGTGTACACCGGAAGGGAGAGAGCTCAAATGTAAGTTTTTTTCTATTAAAACACAAGTATTAATTCTAACAGGTAATAATTTTTATTATTACGTCAATAATGCTTTACCAGTTATGATAAAATACGTTATTATTTGCATATAGAAACGCTTAGAAAATGATGTTATGTTTGACGACCATGTTTTTTTGTCCCGTAAAATATAAAACAAAAGTTTCATTAATATTATTATACCACCACGCTAAATATTAATTAATATATCCTGGCTATTAATTAATATTAATATGGTAATCCATAGGTATTTCTTAATTTGAATTACAATAGCATGACTTTAGCTAACATATTTTACCTAGCATATTATACTTTAGGACGGCTAGCTCATACACTCGGTGAATATACGCCCCTGGCTTTCCAAAAACGTCCGGACGTTACAATGTCCAGACAAGATACTATCCTCGTACTTACAACAGAACAATTCTCACGTTCTGCACCAAAATAATACATTACGCAAAGATTCAATGCACGAGCTCGTAAATACGGACATTATAATAAATTACTTGATACAATGCTCACAATGAAATGGGATATTCGAGAAAATGTTGCGTGCCCGAGTTCATTACGGTTTATATATTGACATGGTTACTTTACTGTTATAGTTGTTTCTGTAAAATGAAATTTCAAGAAACAAAAGTTGTTTCTGTAAAATGAAATTTCAAGAAACAAAAGTTGTTTCTGTAAAATGAAATTTCAAGAAACAAAAATACGCTCATTCGACTAGTAAATTATAATAGTGTTGACGTAATAAAGACGACAGTAATAGCTTTAGTTTGTACAATATACTCGTAAGCTTACTTATAATGTATACATATACTTAGTACGGCTTTGCATCAGTACAAAAGAATTTAAAAGACACCGATATTATTTTCTTTTGTTGGGTATGAAATGTATACTAAGTAAACTTAGAAGACTAAATTAGTAGGCACGCATGTCCGGTTGATGTTAGACAAAATAATGTTTGTTTTTCTAAGATTTGACTGCCTCGTTGGTTGCAAGTCTGACTGCCGATCCAGAGGTCCTAGGTTAAAATCCCGGGTAGGGTATTGTCGGATTTTTGTAAGTTACAATTTCTAGTAGTGGATCAGAAACTGGATTTATGCCCGGTGAACATTGTACATGCCCGTCGTATATTGATACTCTGGCACGTTTTTGAGACACTCATCTTTTATATATATTATACATGAATATATTTAACCATATACAGATTATACCTTATAGATTTAACCATAACAGTGGTTAACGGGAAAAAAGTAACATCACGCATGCAATCCCCGAAGAGGTGGGCAGAGGAGTATACGTTGTACCAGTTACGTTTAGGTCCCATTATGGAGCAAGTGGTAGCCTATTGTCATATATCGGTCACTAATTGGAATTATATCAATACTTTAACTATCAATTTCAGCGCACATTACAGACGCACTGAAGACTGGATGCGAAAAATGTACAGACAAACAGAAGACGAACATCCGTAAAGTGATCAAACATTTAATGAATCACGAAAAGGGCGCTTGGACCCAATTAGTCCAGATGTATGACCCGGAGAAGACCTACTCGTCAAAGTACGAAAAGGAGCTTCAAGATATGAAAGTCGAATGACAGATGCATCACAGTTAGTATTGAAAATGGATTCCTGTTATGAAAATTAATTGCCAAATAGTATAAATTTAAGTTTGAAAGTGTAAATGAAGTCACAGTTGAAAACCAAGTTAATAGATAAGATTCTTTTCTTCTAATGTTTTAATATTCAGTACCAGACGGACAAATAAACCTAACAGTTCGACAGATTAAAAATGAGGTGAATGATTGATGGTGTAGAGAAAGTGGAATAAACAGACAAACATATTATTTGGAAGATTGAGCTCATGAATTTCAGTGGAATACAAAGGTGTTCGATTAATTGAAAACCAACAACTAATTATTAATGGAATATCAAAGTTGGTACTTTACCTGTCATTAGCAAGTCTAAAATAACTTCAGTTATTGATGTACAAAGTTTCAAAATTCAAGGACCATTCGATATTCATTAGTCATTGATAAAACTAAAATTCATTTTCCTAATCTAACAAGAAATCAAATTGAAAAGGATTCGGAAATACATTAAATATTGAGATTAAGCGTCTACGTAATATCACGCCCATAATCCCCAAAGAGGTAGGCAGAGGAATGTAATATCCCAACAATATTATGGTAAACGAAATTTTTTGAGCACAGTTTTGCGGATGGATTTATTGACTGAAAGTTATTTGAAAAAATGGATTATTGACAGAAATTTCAATTTGTTTATGAACATGTATTTGAATGATTAATTTTTAACAAACAGGAATTTGTATATTGATTACTTAAAACCTCATATTATCTGCGTGTAAATTGTAACGATAATGTACAATTTAGGACGTATGTGTGCTTCGTCATCATCATCTGCCTATTTCAGTCCACTGATGGACATAGGCCTCCCAAACAGAGCGCCATTGCGCCCTGTCCTCGATTATGGGCAAGAAACTCCTCATGTGTATCAAAATACATAGAATCAAGTAAAACGATTGTGGGATTATGAGTCTGAAGCTCTATTATTAATTATATAAAAACTGAATAAAATTGACTAAAATATGTATTCGGTTTGTGATACTTTGGTCGGCATCAGGTTTTTCGTTAACAATAATAATATTATGACAGGCATGATGTATAAATTTAATTATTGGTTACGGCTATTGCAGGAGAATTTACAAAATTACATAGGTCTGTTCCGCGGATAAGGTGTTCTAAAGCCTCGCGATCCTCATTTTAAGTATGACTGCCACCTTTATTCTTTCAATTCATTGTAATATTCTCGGACTATTTTCCAACTCTTTGTAGATGCCCAATTATTTTAACATGAGTAAAAATAAAACCGTAAGAGGCGACAGGAGAAGAAATGACATTTCAAATTAGTTTTTGAATTGTTAGAGGGACGTGAAAATTGTAAGCTTTAGTTCTAACTTTTCAAAAATTGATTGTATTTTCTACTGAAGCAATAACAGTTTTAATGGTCGATTAAATGTTGGCTTTGCTAAATAGTTATTGTTTTATGTAACCGGTTAAAGAGATCAGAATCTTTTTTTATAAACAATTCTTAATTACAAAAATATACTATAAAGTATTGTAATTAATAATAATACGTATGTATTTATGTATAAATACTAATATTTATTAGGTTTTTACAATTTTCTGAATCACCAGCGAACTACATTCATTATAAAATTTCGATTCAATCTTAAACATTGATATTTAAAGTATGAAAATATCACCTTTGATATATAATTGTACAATTTTATAGCTGTATAGAAAAAGTAGGACAAGGCAAAAATAAATTATAGGTAGCTCTAGGTCATTGATGACACTGAAGGCTTAATTAATAACAATATAGAGGAAAATACGAACACAAAAATGGATGCAGATAAACGCTATTTACTCCACTTCAGGAAACGAAGAAAAGCACTGTAAGTAGTTATAGGAGAATATTGAATAATCTAAGTTTGAATGAATGAAATGTAATAATTATAAAGGTACATTTACTTAGAGTTCATCTTTCCGAAGTCAACTAGACAATAGAAGTACTTATAATAAGATCATTGGGTACAAATGGTCTTTTGTCTTCCTCTTAATAGCTTTATAAAATGAATGTTGGTGTTACTATTTAAATGGAAGAATTATTAAATTTTATGTAACTTTAGAATATTTAAGTCATTACGTTACTCTAATTTGCTACTCCTAATATGGTGCTATTTACATTTTACAGTGTTATTGCTCTGTCTTGCACATGTTATTTCTCTTATATTTATGTATGATTGTTAATTTATTTTTAAGTTTTGCTTGTATGGTGTTATTCTAGTTACATTTATTGAATTATATCCTGATATGAAGTTGTCGTTCTATCATTTTTATAACTGAATGTGGATTTATCGCAAAACGTATTTTATTATGTTCATAATCGTTTTTACTAAAACTTCATATAGTAATCACTCAGAAGTAATATACGTAAGCTATGGAGAACTATCGAAGCTATCGAAACCGTTCAATATATTAGATTGGTTTTCATTATTCTCAGTACTTAATTTATTTCACGATTTTCTGCGATTTCGGTATTTCCTGCGATATCCATTTCTTGTCCATTAGAAACATTACAATTTCACTCACCCATTTGAATAAACATTGAAAATAAATCTTGAAATCATGAATACTTATAAGTGAAGTCACATACTTATAAAAGCATAGTGTTTGAAAAAAAAACTAATTCATCCTATATCAATAGATATTGTCAGATCTCAGATGTGTTTTATGATTATATGCATTAACGCCGCAATTTATATATTGTGAATTATATTCAGATATGTAACTGGATCGACATTTCAACTCGATAAAGTAATATCTCAAAATATGGAATAAAAAAAACTGTAGCAAAAAAATTATATTTCCAAACGAAAATTTTGTCCTAAGTCCAACTACAATGTCGAAAAAATAAATTTAAAAAGAACAGAAAGGAAACGAATTCGCTGGAAACTCACCGTAAATGATAATTTGTTTCAAGAGTTACAGCGTGGTAATTTAAATATTGTGTGACGTCAAAATAAAAATGGCGACTTTAATGGTTACCATATAATTGTTTAATATTAGTCTGTTACCTTTTATCTAGATACTAAATAATGTTTTAATCCTAATACGAAATTATAATATTTTCAAAGGTTATTAATAAAAGTAAAAATAATAATAAGCTATTTTCTTTACTTTCTGAAAGAACAAGGAATGGAAAGACATGCACGTTCCATAATGAAACATCACGCATGTAATGCTCAAAGAGGTAAGCATGGGAAAGTAATACACAGTCACGTTTCACCAGTTACGTTTACGTCTTATCTTGGAATAGGTGGTGAGTCTATTGCCGTACACCGAACACAAATCCAGACACCAAATCACTAGTAGAACTTTTTACAACAAATTCTTGACAGAAAAACCCAATAGTACCCGACCCGGAATTTAAATCCAGGACATCTCGTTCAGGAGTCGCGCTTGTAAGCAGTAATATAGTATAGTAATTTCAATTGGCTGTACAATAATATAAATTGATTTTTATTTTAAACTTATTTCAGAGTCTAACCTATGCTATCCTTAATAAAATATATATCCTAGACTAGACGTTAATGTATATGTGTAACTATATCTGTAAATAAATAAGATTAACTCAAAAAGAGCAGCGCGTATTGGCTCTTTATAGCATTCTTTTCGGAGAGCCTATGTCGAAATATTTAACAGTCAGTGGACGTCTGATGGCTGAAATGATGAAAAAGATACATACATACATACATATCCTCACGCCAGATCCCTTACGGGGTAGGCAGAGAGTACGGAGTGCCAAATATCTCTATCCTTACAGACCTGCCGTGCTTATTCCACATTCATCATTTTCTTCATACATGCACGA